>LIEC01011348.1:0-111989 GCA_001925005.1 Drosera capensis
ACATCTAGGATCACCTCCATTTTTATTGCCCATACCGTATAGTTTGAGGAGTTTAGCATCGGAAAATTGAACGGCATTCCGCCGCTCTCCTTTGACACTTGCAGGGGAACAATCGACATTGTTTGGATTTTTTTAAAAAAATTAAACTGTTTTTTTTTAAAAAAAAATTAAACTGTTTTTTTAAACTTCTTTAATCCGTACACAAAAAAAAACAATATTTTCCTTTTTTGTTTTAAAAAAAAACTGTTTCCCTTCTTTCAAAAACATTTTTTTAAAACAATAATCTCTTTTTTCTATAAATCTTCTTTTTTTTTCACCGTGGCTTTTGGTTTTTTTCAACGGAGAGGCCCCACTGTTGAAAAAAATGGCCTGCTCTTTTTTTCCTGTTGGCCTTTTGATTTTTTTTTTCACGGGGACTGGGCCCCACTTCTTGAAAAACAAACACTACCCTCTTTTTTTTTTAGTCTGATGCTTCTCCGATGTTTTTCACACCAATACTTCTTTCTTTTCACACCAACGTCCGCTGCTTCTCCGCCTCCCCGTTTCCCTTCTCCTTCTTCACCGCCAACTTCGCTTCAAGAACCGCCGCAGCTACCTCTCTTTTCCGCCAGTCGTTTCGTCCCTCGTCTCGCCTTCCCACGAGAGCCTGAGACTCAATTTATACCCGGGGATAATGTTCCCCTTCCCCGCGTCTGTCTTCCACACGAACGTCCTTGGTGAGCGTGATGTAGAGCTCCACCCTCAGAATCACCTTCCCCGTCTTGGTGGCGAGACTAAGATCGGCCGGATCTGGGATTTGGTGATGGTGGCTGACGACGACGTTTAGAGGCTGCGGTTGTGGTCTTCGTCGATGGATCTGTTTGAAGGCTCCTCACGACGAGATCTACAGCGTAGGGTCTTGTGGTGACTGGATGCTACCTCGGTCGATATCTCCTCGGCCGGGGTCCTCGACAATTGTCTCCTCACCTCTGAACAAACACCACTCGCTCTGATACCAAATGTAAGTTTTAGATCTAATGGTGGTGCGTGAGGCAATAGATTTGTGGGAAAACTTTCCCGTTTTCTGATTTTCGTATTATTTCTCTTTGGTTCCGAAGTAATTTGATACATTGGGTTCCTAAGTTATTTATAGGAAATAAATCAAGCTGTTTTGCTTAACAAACAAAAACGCGTTTGTGCAAGGAAAACGATTTTGGTCGATGTAGATGAATAGTGGTCGGTGATGTGGTCGGCGTTACTGTACACGCGTGTTTTCTATATCAAGATTAGATCCAACACTCGCGAGGGTTGTCCATGAAGAGACAAACTTGTTGGACTCCATAACTAATATCAGGTCTAGTAAAAGTGAGATACTGAAGGGCACCGACAAGACTGTGGTATATGTTAGGATTAGAAAGTGACGGTCCAGAAGCTGCATCAAGTTTGGACTTGGTGTCCATGGGAGTAGCGACAGGTTTGCGGTTGCTCATGTTAGCACGTGCAAGAATATCACGCGTGTACTGTCGCTGGGAAAGAAACAGGCCATGAAAGGTGCGAGTGACCCCAACGCCCAAAAAAGTAGTGAAGGGGGCCTAGATCACTCATGAAAAGCTCGGCACTGAGAACGTCGCAGGAGAGGCTCGGATAAAGCTATAAGGATGATGTTGTCGGCATACACAAGGAGATAAGCTGTGGCATCCCCCTCTGATGGTAGATGAAAAGAGAAGCATCACACTTGCTCCCAACAAAACCAATCCGGAGTAAATAGGTGGCAAAGCGATGATACCACGCTCCAGGTGCTTGGTTAAGTCCATGGAGAGCTTTTATGTAAGCAGACATGATCAGGTTGGATGTTATCACGAAAAACTTGAAGATGGCCATGTTGGAAGACATTCTTGACAATCAACTGATGGATCGGCCAAGAGGAAGAGAGAGCAAGACTGAGGACCGTGCATCAGCTTAACGGCCGGATTGAAAGTTTCATCACAGTCCAGACCAATCTGTTGACCCTTGCCATTAGCTACCAACCGCGCTTTGTAGCGCTGAAGAGATCCATCAAACCTATACTTATGCCTATATAACCACATACATCAAACCATGTTAACCCCGGGGGATGGGGTATAAGTACCCATGTCCCTTTTTTAGTGAGAGCATCATACTCGTCCTGCATGGCTATACGCCAATGATGGTTCTCAAGTGCCTATTTCACGGAGCGGAGAATTAGAGATCGAAACTCTGTATGAAGTGATAGGATTTGACGAGATTTGACAATGTCATGTTTGCTACGAGTGACCCTTGTTGTCTCAAATCGTGATGGTGGTGCGTGGAGAGGCAAAAGGATTTGGTGGGAAATTTTCCGTTTACTTTTTTTCTTTTATTCTTGCTCTGCCCTGAGCTTGGTTTTTCAATCAATCTACAAGATCCTATTTATACGGGGAGAGAGGCGGTGCATCAACCTAATAGGACAATTCATTGTTCCTGGTCAGATTTACTTTTCCTCATACGTGATCTTTTTTCCTTTCATTGTGTGATCTTCTTTTGTTTCAAAGTCAACGATTACGGCTCACAACCCTGGGATAACTCGAGGTATAGGCGACAACGACAGAGATAGGGTCAGCCAAGGCTAGGATTGTGGAAGGAGATTCAGTGATGGAGGTAGCAGGAACCAAGTCGGACGTAAAGCCACTAGAAGGGATATAGTGGGTCGATGAGGAGGATGGCTGATAAGTATAAAAACACTCAAGTTTTATTTATGTCAAACCTTTTGTTTGTTGTGTTTGAGTCTTTTATTTTGTTTTTTTAGTTTAGTTTATGTTTATGTTTTGGAGCTTGGATACTGCTTTTTGTGTGTTTTTATTATAAATTTGACCAAGAGAAACGACTTTTGGTGATTTGTGCAAAAGGATGGAAAAAACTTGAAGATGACCGAGATGAAATGCGATAATTTGATTATCCTTGAAGATGATTTCTGGTGATGCCCATGTGCATTAGATGATGACATTGATATTCAAAAACGTTTGAAGCTGTTTTGGAGATAAACCGATGTGTTTGAAGCTATTTTGAGAATGAATGATCCATAAAAGTTAAACGACGCATAGATGATGATTCGAGGCCGTTTTAGAGATGAAAATGAGAAAAATGTTATTTTTGGCCATTTTAGGATATGTCATTTGAAGGAGACATTTCTTTTTGTCTTTTTTCTTTATTACGGGGATTTTAGTCAAACAGTGAGCCCCACTAAAAGTTGGTGGATTTGAAATTATTCCCCATCTTTTAACTTGGACTTGAGTCGACACAAGTCAGGAACAAAAAAAATTAAATAATAAAAAATCAAATACTTCTGACACGAGTTGAAGATGCGTCGACACGTGTTGGGGAAGTGTTGGTGTCGGATAAGTGTCCGACACCGACACATAAGCTCATTTGAAGTGTCGATGCTACATAGTAGAAATATGATAGTTCGAATCCAAATTGTATCAGCATTCTTCCTGTTCCATTTCCAACAAACAAATCTTAAGTACTAAAGATGTTGAAACAACAAATTGTCATGAGGGTAAGGTATTTCCAAAATCTAAGATATACAACAAAAGTCACGTCTTATTTCTCAAAACGACAACAATACTAAACATATTTGACAATGTGCCTACAATGTTGGATTGTATTTACTTTTGTGCACTAGGTTAAAGCTAAGAATGCACATGCTCGGAGAATTTTTTGGCACTTGAAACTGAATAATTCAACCTCATACAAGAACTAAATCAACTATAACATATTTCTCAGCTAAATATCATTTCCCTCACACTAAATGTTGGACACATGAAATACCAAATTCCCGATTGCCACTAGTACTGAATGTTATCTTCTAAACGTTATTGTAAATGGGATATCAAGTCTTCATTACCTTTGAATAAATCCTAACCTACATCGGAAAACAGTGGCATCACAGGGTTTAGAATTTAGATAGCATGAAAACTAACAAAGTATCCATTGCATTATCTCGTACCCTTACTTTCAAAAGATAAGACATTCATGGGTAAATACACGCACATTAGATTTCTGTGCTATAACACCCTGAGTGTCGATACATAGCATGTAATCCTATGACCTCCACAGATAAGATATCGTTTATATCCTCACAATGCACTAGGTAGACCAGGAATATATTTTCCTTCCGGAACAAATAGTCGTCCCTACAAGCTAAGCTCCACAAAAAATTTCATGCTGAAATTACACAACCTGCAACTTGGTACTCATTGTTGTTATTCAGTCATCAAAAATCAAGTCCAACGCGCACAAGAAACCAACTATCATCCCAATCCTCTCCTCAATTCACACATCAACTACAGGTCAGCCAGAACTAAGCAATCACGTTTCCCTCACCATCACAACGCCTTTCACTCATGCCTAACACCCCATCCCCACAAACCCACATAACTAACTAACCAATGCAATCAGCCAACAACACAACTTGAACCCTGCCAATCCAATGCAGTTTCCCGAAACGGCTAACATGCAACACTCAAAATTCCCCCTCTTACTTTCTTCAAAACACATCAAAATTGGAAAGAAAAAAAAAAACACTTCATACAAACCACAACCACACACAAACACAGGAAGTAATGACAAATAGATAATTAATAATGAAAATAAAAATCATTTTTAGAATACTTTTTTTTTTTTTTTTGAATAAGAATTCTTAAATGTTGTATTTATATGAAAAAGAAACAAGAACTAAAAATTATTTTTTTGTTTTTTTAATGATTTTGTTCTATTAATTTTTGAAACTATCATTAAGCATTATTTTACATGAAAAATTGTCAAAAATTTAGAAAAAGTATCATCAAACACATGAACATACAAAACTAAAATCCAGAGATCTGTTCTTGAGGATATGAAGATGACAATGGTTGTGGATCGTGAGAATCGTCAAGACAACGATCAAGAACATTCCTTCCGCACTGTGACATCATCCGAGCCATCCTTTTTATCTTCTTCTTCAAAGCGTCCACTTGATCCTGAAGCGTCTTCATATGGGAGCAATTGGTGGACGCTGATACTCTGCTGGTCGAGGAATGCATCTCCTTGAGATAATGCATCGAGGAGGTCAATCTGAGATCGTAGACGTATTCATTCTTCCATGCAGTTGCGTCTAGATACGCCTGGCTGGTAGAGGTGTTACTGTTTCCGATTGAGCTGATTGCCCAGCTCCTACGTGTCCAAGAACTCATCCACCACCGTAGCTCGACGAATTGTATAATCTGTCTATATATCACGACGAAAAACAATTTATAAAACAATGAGTTATTCAATTTCAAAATACATTTAAATAAGTTAGAAACAAGTATTGGAATTGTAATATTAAAATTATGAATAGAAAAGACTGACTTATAGACACTCCCTTCGCTTTATTATTAAAGAGCTCGATTTTCTCATCCGATATTGACACAATGCCTTTCTTTTCATGCATATGCTTGAACACTTTGGTCTCATTCGACATTCTTTTCAACTTCTCGGCATGAGTTAAGGATTTTATGAAATATTATAGAAAAAAAGTATTAGACAAGAAATATAAATAGCTTATCCAAAAGACATCAAATTTAAAAAATAAAAAATTATTTATCATTTTCTTAGTCATATGCACCGTAGACAACACTCGGTTGAGTTTAAACTAGGAGTAAGTGCACTTAATCTCTATTTTGTCAAATAAAATAGTATTATTTTAACATAAAATCACATTAAAAAGTTCATAAAAAAAATTATATGTATATTTTTCATTATTTTTAAAAATAAATTAAATTATTTTTATACGAAATACTATTTAAAATTTTTGATAAGAGAATCATCATCTATATTTTCAATGATTAGAAGGATAATATATCATTGTCCAATAATTCAAAAATTTTATGCTTTTTCCCCTATATATATAAAAGTGGAGTTGGTAAAAAAAAAAGCTAAGGTATACTGTTTCTCAAATGTTGAGGCTGCTTATCCTTTCACTGGTATCAGGTCTGCCGTCCTCTTATGGTCAAACCATTATTTACCATTTTTCTTGTCTGACATTATTGGACCGATTGCATAATCAATTTCAAAATCGTAGATTGACCGGTACGTGCGTCATCCCCAAAAAAATTTAAGCTAATGGCTCTGTATGTAACGTCTGTATTTCGCTATAATCTTTACAAATCTTGATTTTCGAGATTAAGACGAGCAACCTAAACCAAGTCTCGACCTATTTCGTTATTTTGAAATGCAACACAAAAAGGAGGACTACGAAAGTGAGATTTGAAAGAAAGTGATGGGCAATTTGAACAGAATAGGAGGGATGCTTCCTAGGGAAGAACTTTTGAGTGGTTTGAACAGAATGCCTAAAAAAGCAAACCCATGCACTGGAAGTGAACCGCCACTTTGAATATGAACATAAAAAGCAAAAGATATTGGAGATTGGGCTCACCCAACAATAATATTATTCACTAGATTTAAGTCCTTTTGATTTAGAGGATATATTTTGTTGTTGAAATTGCAGCACAAAGAGAAGACACTATGTTATGATCTATGCTTGTGACCAATTCCAAGCTCACCTGACACTATATTTCCCACATTCAGCACAGGATTACTCCAGTTTTCTGCCATGTGACAAAGATATATTTATGCTACTAATTAGAACGTAGTAACATAAGACAGTTGTTATGAGAAAAAATGAAACCTTGTTCATGACAAATTTTAGAACATCGTTTTCTTGATGACAGAATAATTTGATTTTTGTTTTTGTCTAGAGAAATTACATTGGGACATTTAGGACATATTTTGCTTTATGTTCGTTGACGAATAAATTGAGTTTTCAAATCAAACCGAATATAAATATAGTTTTTATCGACAAAACAAATATCATTAATATAATTTTATTTTTATTTTCAGAGAAAATGGCCTCAACTCAATACGAGAGAGAAAGAGAAGAGAAGAAAGCAAAAGAAATGATGATGATAAATAGCCAACGGCACAGCATCAAAATACAACTAATTCGGAGCCCCCACCCCCTCTCCCCTTTCTCCCTCTTCTTCATTTCTCCCCCACAAAATAACGCAAAACGTAAGAGGGTAAAAGAAAGAAAGAAAGAAAAAACAGAGAATCGAAGAACAAGGGAGGAGGAGGAGAAGGGATTTACAAATCACAACCCAGAAAAATTGTAAGCAGAATTCGTCAAATTTGTGCTGCATTTTTTTTTCCAGGTGATTCGATGTGGTTAATTTATCTGCATTGTGTTCGGAACATGAATTTCATCTGTACATGGTGCCCTCTTCGTACCACGTCAAACGACAAGATTATCTGAGATGTTGTTGCTGTATTCGAAACATGAATTCGCTCACTAACACTTGGCGTTTTCCGATCAAGGGTTTTTTTCTGTACCTGTTGCTTTTCCATCTTGGGCTATTAAGAAATGTTTAATTTTTGTACGGAGTAATGATAATGTGATGTAATCGACCCCTTTAATGGGATAAAGAAAAAGCTTGTTATGTTTGATTATAGTGGTGTTGGAGCTTGGAATGTTGGTTAGATGGCAGATTGTTCTCTCGCTTCTGTTCGTGTTCTTATTTCCAAGAAATTTGGAGGAATTTGGAGTTGGTTTCTCCATCGAGTGAATCGGTTGAATGTTAGCAGCTCTAGGGGGTTGGAGAATCCTGTAACTATGAATTCAACCTAGAAAAAACCCTGGCTACTCTATTCTTTTTGTATTATAATCCCCTTAGCAAACTCACAAGCATTGTGTTAAAAACTTGTTCCTGTTTGGTTGTGATTTGTGAGGTAAAACTGTATACATCCTTCTCTTTTAGACCCGGACGAGAGCCTTCAACAATAAGTTGAGTGTAAGTATTTGCCAATGGCGTCATATTATCTAGACCGATGATGAATGATTATTCAACTTGGTATTTTCTCTCTCTCTTTTTTTTTTTTTAAATAAGGATTAGTATTATAGTACTTGGTCTTGAAAAAAACACATTGTGAGGGTGCTTAACTTTTTGTGCAGAGATTTGATCTTGTTCATTGTATGTTTGGCAATGGGGGCCATAATCATGGATGTATCTGTGCTACAGATTTTAAACAATATGATAACACGAAAGGCCATGGATCTTGATTTTGTATGGGCTTTTTGAGGGGTCAACCTTGTCTCCCTGTTTTGTTCTCACCATCATGTGGACTCACAGAGGCTTTTGTTTCTATGTTTGTCCTGAGATTTGTGTTCTTATTGATAGTCAGGAACCTGACATCACATGCCCATGCTTTTCGGTGTCATTCCTTTGTTTTATTCCTTTGTAGCTTCTGCTAGAACGATACGTAAGCGGTGATGTCCATGGTTAGGGAATCGGTTGGTTAATGAATCTGCGATGAAATGATAGACTTAATGGTTATCATGTTGATCTCATAGGTCATTGGAGAAGCTCTGGAAATTGGAATAGACATCATGTAATTTGCTTTGCAGTTTGTGTTTTTGGTTGGTAGTACGGCAAGCATCAACTGCAAGATGATGCACATAGTTTTTGGAATGTTGATCTTGTTCTGGTTTTCTTTCACCCATGTCAATTCTTGTTTAAATTTTTGGATTGACTTTGTTCATCTGATCCAATAGGCCATGAGATGTGTTTCCCAAAGTTGTCTTGTGTTTACAGGCAAATGACGAGCTTGCTTTGATTTGCATCTTATATATCACGAGAAAGTAGTAATTGTGGACAACTTTCTGCTTCTTATTTTACTTATTTTAATACAGCAAAATGGGAAGAGAAGTTACTGGCATACAAGTGGTGCATAATTCTTCTCCTGTCAAGGTGAAGCCTACTGCTGCTTCCAATGTAGCACATGATGCAGCCGAGAAGCACGAGGAGAAGTTAACTTCTGTGGGAGACCAAAAGTCGAGCTCACCCCATAAACCCGCATCAGGACCAACAACTGTTGGAAATGTACAGATTAAGCACCCCGCTCCTAAACCTTGTGACGTGGAGAGTGACAAGCGTGCATGTGTGAGCCCAATTGCGGCTGAAACCCCTGTATCTGGCGAAAGTTCTCCAATCTATGCAAAAAAGTCTCAGGTATTGTCTATCTTTCTGGCACTAGAATTTGAAGCTCTGATCTCACTTGCTAGTGTTCCTCTCTTTGATACCTACCTTTGATTGGGTTATCACATTACTCATTCTACATTGAGTGATCTACCTCTGTGGTTGAGCATGGAGATGATTGGGTTATCACATTACTCATTCTACATTGAGTGATCTACACTGATGATTGATAGTTATAAGACGAGCAGGGAATTCCATGCTGCACAACCCAAAACAAGCAGTCAAATGACTCATATGGTCATTTACCAAAATTGCATAAACCATGAGACGGTATCCTTGACGTTTATATCTCTATGACCTCTCTCAAATTCCCTTTTATTTATTTATTTTTGTGGGGGGTACTGTCCATGTGCGTGCTAGTCCTTTCTGCTACTATTTTTATCTGAAGTTTGGCACTTATATGGGGTTATGTCTGCAATCCTAGTAAGAGAGTGTCATGGACTCATGATAGCATGTATGCTTTCCTTTTGAGTCAAGCTGATGTGCTCTGTTATGATTTTGGCAGCTTAACTCTCCTTTTGTTCCAAGGAAGCTTCCGGATGATGATGATAATTGGTCAATGGCTTCTTCGTATCCTTTTTATATATATTCCGATGATTCTCGAGGAAGCTTGTGAATGTTCTTCACTGGTTATCTATGTTGCGGGTTCACTCTAATACACACAGATTTTGCTAGCATGCAGATGACATGCTCTAATGCTTACAGATGTTTTGCAGTAGACCTTAAAACAATTAAATGACCCAGTTCTATTCCGATTCAAGTCCCAAAAATGTGTTCTTCATGTTGAAGATTTAGGTATCGCAATATTTTCCTTAGCCAGGCTCAGAATCGCTGCATCTGTGAGGAGTACAAGATCGAGGACCACAGTTGCTGTGGCTCCCACATTTAAGTACGCTGAGCGCGTAGAGAGGCGAAGGGAGGTAAGATTCATCCATTGAAGAGAAGATGTCAGTAGCTCGATCGGCTACTCTTTTCATACATGGGCGTGCTGGACACTGTGATTGCTTGTTAATATGACACTTCATGCTTTTCCAATTCCAGTTCTATGCAAAATTAGAGGAGAAACACCGGGCCTTAGAAGCAGAGAGGAGAGAGTATGAAGCAAGGACCAAGGTATGTTGATGTTACTTATACGAATGAATTGCGGCTGGGTGGATCCTATTCCCATCATGTTGTGTGTACTTGTGTTCATTTGGATATCATCGTCCACTAGGAAGAGGAGGAAGCCGCCATAAAGCAGCTTCGCAAGTCTATGATTGTCAGGGCCAAGCCAGTCCCAAGCTTTTACTACGAGCCTCCCCCGCCCAAGAAAGAACTTAAGAAGGTAGTATCTACTTTCCTTTTTCCTCTTCTTATTTGTCGAACTTGTCCGCTGCTAAAAATTTTCATGCTTGCAGTTGGCTTGATGAAGAACTCAAACTTGTCCTTCCTATCATGTGTGTTATCTCTAAATTGTAATCTATCGGCTTCATCTTTTCTGCTAGGTGCCAACAACTCGTGCGAAGTCGCCCAACATTGGGCGCAGAAGGAGTTGTAGTGACGCGGTTAGGTCTTCTCCAGAAGACAAGGCAGTAGTCTGCGCAAGAGCACTTCGGCACAGCCTCGGTGCTGACACCAAGGAGGGCCTTACCCCAACCAGCAGTCCCAGAAAGAAGGATCACAACTGTCAAGTGAATCAGGCAACGGAGGCAGCGAAAGCGGCTCCTATGACTCAGAAAACCAACATGGATGTCTCAGTTCAATCTTGATCATATATCGCGTGCTGAGTGTTTCCTTGTAATGTACAATTCTTGAGAGGTTGTAGCAACTTTGCTTCAAGAGGAAGATCATGAAGAACAGCAACTGGACACTTCCATCATTGTAACATTGTAATGTAACTTCCATCAAGGTTTCATGTGACTCATGATTTGTATATTCGTGTAAGTTATATTAGTTACACCTATATATGTTATGATGCCGGATTTTTTTCATCATGAAAACACATCATGCTAGAAGTCTTATGAACTTCGATTTAGTGGGTTTTCTATAATGTGTCCTGCCGATTTGTATTGAACAAGAACCGTCTGATTTGTTCCAGCAGGGGCTCGATCTTTATGTGAATGGAGATCAAATGAACATGAACAAGGAAGGGTCAATCTTCATCTTCCATCTAGTGAGTTCCCGAGGACGGACCCACGAAGAAAGGGGACAACGTTCTCCCAATATTCATACTCATTATTTAGGTGTTAAAAATAAGAATCAAATTCAGGTTCACTTGGACTACTATAAACTATGGATAATGAGATGACCCAGACAAGATAACTTCCACTTCCCTCCTAAACAAACACCAAACACAATGGCAACAACCACCCTTCCCTCATCCCTTCTTCTCCGCCCCCTCAAAACCCCCCAATCCAAATCCAAAACCCTAACCCCAATCCGAGCCCAATCCGAGACCCGACCCCGAAACCCTAGAAAAGCCCCCAAGAGGAGATCCTCGTATGGGACCTCTCGGAGATCGACAATCAAGAAATCGTTCTCGCAGGAACAGGTCGCGTTCTCGGGTCCCGTGTCGGAGGATCCTGTGGTCGGGATAATCGGCGGCGGTATGGCCGGGCTTGTCTGTGGGATGTTTCTTGAGAGGAGAGGAGTCCGGTCTACGGTTTTCGATACGGTTGGTTAGTTCTTGGGATTGCTTGGTTTGTTCTGAGCAGTGTCTTGAGTTCGAGTCACAGGGGAAATAGATAGTGTGACAGTTTTATCACACATGTGGGTGTGTCCGGGTTAAAATGTACCAGTACAATCTTTAGATATATTGAATTTTGTTGAGTAATAACTTTTGGAGGTACCAAGTGTACTAAACTGTGAACATCTAGGGAATGCGTAAGAATGTTTCATATCATAGTATGTTTCTTGTGAAGCGCAGACAATGTAGTCCCACACGTGCAAAAAGTTTGGGATTAGGGGTTGTTGGTCACTTGGTTGCATGGTTAGTAGTTGTGATGTCAATTCAATCATGGGTTGAAACCCAGGTAAGAAATGACTTTATCAGAAATTCAAATTTATGATAGAAGGCTCAATAAAATAATTGTACTCAACTCCCGAATACCTTGGGAGAGTATGTGGTTTCTAGTACTATAATGCTATTGACTTAACATTGGTTCCTAAGTCTGGCTGGTTGATGTTGGCATCGGAGTAAACATGGGTTTTCTGATACGTGTTGATTCTGCTGCAGGGAATTCATGGTCTAGGAGGGCGGATGGGAACTAGAGTTATTGAACCTGAGCACTTGATATTCGATCATGCTGCCCAGTACTTCACTGTGAGTGATCCTCGGTTTTCGGAGCTTGTGGATAAGTGGATGGAGAAGGGGTTGGTGAGTCAGTGGCAAGGTGCTGTTGGAGAGCTTGAAGCCGGTGGTCAGTTTGTGCCATTCCCCTCTACCCCTCCACGATATATAGGCGTGAATGGAATGCGTCCTCTTGCTGACTCAATATTATCTGAGGTATTCATTTTTCCTCCATCTGTTTTGTCGTTGTTTTAGAGGTGACATGTTGGTATTCTAAATATTTCTGATTCTTTCAACTGTCATGCCTCTGCACATCTTCTGTGTCAACTAAACATATATCTATAACCTTGCAGACATCTTTGGTTAAAGTTGTTAGACCATGCTGGATCAGTACATTGGAACCATATAACGGGATGTGGCATTTAAGTGGGAATCGAAAGCCTCAAGGCCAATTTGATGCAATTGTCGTGGCGCACAATGGTAACATTTTCCTTTCGTATTTGCTTCTTGTGGTGATTTGTAAAGTATCATGCAAGATTATACATCGTAGAACAGTGTGAATAGGTGTCCATACCGGAGATTAAATGTTGTTCTTGTGGTGTTTCTGTTATGACATGGAATACCTCTTGCTCCATTTAAGATTTTATGTATCTATTCCAAAATCAGGGAAATGTGCAAATCACTTGCTTGCTTCGTCAGGCCTTCCACTTATTGCACGCCAAATGAAGGTGTGATAACTTGTTATGGAGGTCATTTGTTTTTTCCTCCTTACTTCCTGTTGAGCAAAACTACGGAGTTTTGGATTTTGTCTTCCCATCTGAATTTGAATCTTCCCTGTGGTTCCTTTTACAGAGGTTGGAACTGAGTTCTATATGGGCCCTTCTTGCTGCCTTTGAGAACCCTCTTCCTGTTCCATGCAGCTTGGAAGGAGCATTTGTTAAGGGTGTGGAGGCTTTGTCGTGGATGGGAAACAACTCCAGGAAATTCTCCTCTGGCCAACATAGCGGTCCAGAATGTTGGACGTTTTTCAGTACTGCGTCTCTTGGAAAGCAGAACAAGGTTCCGCAGGTTTTTCACTGATCGAATTTACTTCTTAATAAAATAGCTATATTTTCCTTTTGTAAAAAATAGATATATTTCCTTCGGTAGTATTAATTAGCATTCCGCTGGCAGGAAAACATTCCAAATGTCACAGCGGAGAAGGTGAGGATGAAGATGCTAGAGGGGGTTGAGATTGCATTAGGGCTTTCAAAGGGATCACTTCAAAAGCCATCATATACCAAGTTGCAACTATGGTATGCCCATTATCTTTTGGTCTTCACCCACTATTATGCCGGCTATGCCACTATTAAGGTTTGTCGAATTGGTTGTGCCTCGACGATTCAGGGAGAAGGGAGAAAGGGTGTCTTCAACTCCAATCTTTTTGTGGTCTTGTTGTGTTGAAGAAAGAAATCTACGAGTACTGAACTTTTGTGTTTGTACTGTGCTCAGGGGTGCAGCTCTTCCAACCAATAGTCCCGGCATCCCATGTATCTTTGATTCTCAAGGCAGGGCAGGGATATGTGGTGATTGGTTACTGGGTTCAAGCTTAGAGGCAGCAGCTATCAGTGGAATGGCAATGGCTGATCATGTGAGCTCGATTACTTCATTACCTTGTTATATTGCAGTCATGATTGCAATCTTGATTTCTTTCTGTGTCAGTGAGCGTGGTTAGTTGGTTTGGTAGCATGTTTATCATGGGTATTGGTATCTACAGTATGGAAATAAAAATCGATTAAAAAATGACTGGATCTGATCTAAAATTTTGGTCTACAGATTGCGGATTATTTCCAGAGTGGGGGATCGCGTGAAGATGAGTTCAATATTGGTTTGGATAACGAATTCCAACCCCTGCAAGGTTATGATATCGGACAATTTCTTGGAACTGTTCCGAAAAGCCAGACAGAAAATTTAGAGGCGTATCAGCTTTCTTCTTAGATTCAGATATTGGCTCATACTTCCCGCAGAAGATTTGACCTGATTGTTCTGTTTTGAACCTGGTTGGTGTTATCTCCTTTGACGTCTTTATACTAACAAATACTACTACATAACATGAAAAGGTATACGGAGCTTCAACAGTGATGCTCTCAAAATGACCCCTTTGTATGGTGACCTACTCCCCTCAATTTTGTTCAAGTATTCTTCTGACGTCATTTCAGGAGACGTTGCGATTTCATTTCTGTCAACCCTGCGATCACTACTGGACAGTTGCAGGTTTGAGGATGATAGAATGTTGCAAGTTTGACGTTTAATGCAAGTGCATGGAGGTTACATCGCTTTTGATCAAGATGTTTGCATGAAGTTGACACCACCCGGTCAATGGTTGTATTGAAGAAGGATCGCCTCATGTTCCTGCCCGAGGTATATTCTTGAAGTTTTGTCCAAATATGCACGCTAAGGATTGTAACTGTCTATTAAGATAGTTAATAGTGACAAAATTTGGAGAATTGGATTCTCTATTGAGTCAAAATGCACCCGACCAAATGTACAACCTTGACAATGTAACAAATGCGTTGTAATGATCCTAAGGTAATTGAATCATTGCTGTTCACCTGAAACTCGAGGAGACTTCTGCATATCCATAATGCTGCGCTAACAATCCACGACGACTTACTATATCATCAGATCGATTAAAATGATTGCATCACGGAACAAGCAACTGCCTGTGCCCAATGCCTCAGCTTGGACTTCACCTGTTGAGGATCATCCCCTGAAAAAAACAAGACAACCATGATATTCTTATAGCATCATGCATTCATGTCTTTGTGTAAACTTTCTGGTTTTCAAGGACGTCATGAGTCTTGACTCATTTGGAACTCGAGTTCTTATTTAGGCATCCGAACTTATGACGACTTGGATGGTCGATAATTTGATTTTGAAATGCACGATACCTGGATCGCAAATCTTAAATGAATCGTCCCTCGTTGGGCTATCTGCCGATGATGACCCTGCCCCACTTCGTGGTGTCGACACTGGGCTCGGCGAAAACCCTCTGTTCACAGCAAAATAAAGATCCAGAGCCGGCAATGTGTTGCACAGCCGGTGTCGCCCCTCGACCCCGTCTTCCTTGAACCCGAACCCCAACTCGATGCTCCCCTTCAGCTCGTTCATGTCCTCGTCCGTCAGGTTATCACAACTCCCCTGCCTCATCATCACCTGTCGCCGCCTCCTCTCCCACGCTCTATCCCTCGTGGTCTCACACATCGACAGTTGCTTCGACAGCCTCTTCTTCCCACTCTTCAAAAAGGGCGGCGCGTGCACCAGCTTCTGCAGTTGCTCCTCCTCGCACTCTGTTGCTGCAGACGCCATCTTCGGCCCTGGCGCCAGTTTGGATGGAGATAGCAGGGTCAACTTGGTGAACAACGAGGGACGTGGAGGTGGTGGTGTCAGCATCAGAGGCGTGATCAAGGCCTTGCGGTATGCCTCTCTCTTCGTTCTTGGCGGTGGATCCATTGGTCCAATCACGAATGTGGGTCGATAGGTTTGCAACGGTTGTGGTTGTAAAGTTGTTGGCCGTGGGCAGCGCTGAAGGAACTGCCCTGCCCCGGCCAATGTCGTCGGTGATGCTCCGATTCGGGTTTTTTTGAAATGAAAAATGGGAATAGTGAAGGAGGAATGGGAAGGAGGTTGAGGTTGAAAGGATGAAAGGAGGGAACTTGGTGGAATTCCTTCTTTTGAGGGGGAAGTGATTATTTTTGGAAGGTGATGACAATGGTAAATTGAGATCATATTTGATGAAATATGAACACGGTGTTTCGTTGGCGGGGAAGCTAAATTGTTGATTCTGTTTTCATGGTTTTGACTGTTGACACATAAATACTGACGTGGGTTTGTTTCATAAATAGAGCTGTTCAGACATATTTACCTCATCTGTTTATGGCTCCTCTTATTATTATCTCACATTGGATTCAACGATCAAGATTTGTTTTCGAAAATAGATATCTAAAATACATAAAAACTTAAATTTGAAATCAAACCCTTTTTATCAAGATAATATTATTCAATTTTCAAAAAAAAAAAATATTCAATTTAAGGAACATATTAATCATTGTCTAAAAATTATATCAAAAATTGATATGTATAAAAAATAAACCCAAATCAAAAATTAAGATTAAAAATTCACATGTATTTAGAGATTTTAATTTTATTACTAGTATTATCCCAATCAGGATAGAGTATTTGCCTAAAATCTTTCCAGAGCACATTATTTATGCTCAAATCTGCAGAGTCACACTCCAGAACTTATCAGAACCTTCACAACCTCCCCCCCCCAAAAAAAAACACAGCCCCCCGCCGCCGGTCGCTCGATCTCACTCTAGGGTTCCGCCACCAATCTCCGGCAATGTCCCATGACGCCTCACACGCCCTCGCAGCCAGGGAAAAAGTTCAGAATCTCCTCAACGCCGCCCTCACAGGAAACCTCGAATTCTTCAAGAGTAAGACCCAAAGATTTGACTTTTAATGTGTGATTGTTGTTTTTAGTTGATTTTGCTTTATGGGTTTTGTTGACAATGTGGATTTGTGAATTGGGTTTGGCAGAATCGGCGGAGGAATTGGGTGAGGGGAAGGGATTGGGGAAGGCGGTGGAGGCCGTGAAGGATGCGAATGATAGGGGAGCGTTGCATTTTGCGGCGAGGGAAGGGAAAATTGAGGTGTGTAGATATGTGGTGGAGGAGTTGAAGCTTGATATCAATGTGGTTGATGGAGATGGTAATCAACTTGTATTTGGATTGAGTTCTTGTTGAGTTTTTTGTTTGATTTTTGTGGTTTTTGAACCAATGTGGAATGAACTAGTGCGTGATTGAAGAAATCATGATGTATGGAACAGTGAATGGTGTATGTTGATCATCAGAGAATAAAAAGTTCATGCTTAGAGTTTAGACTTCAGTGGAGTGTGTTATATTACGACAGGATGCAATGGACTAGCTTGAAAACTGAACTAGCTACACACCCTTATAAATAGCTATGATAGCATTTAAACCAAGAAATCACTTAGTTTTACTATACTGCTCCTATTATCTACCATCTCCAAGGCTGGCTTCGATTAGAGGTCAGCATCCACTAGAGCTCGTGATGCTCTTACCACATTGTAGAAAAATCTTTGGGTTAGGAATCATCTGTCAAATCCTGCATGATGACAAGCAACTACTATCAAAGAGTTGCTTTGATCCAACTAGAAATGCTTTTGGCGAAGGAGGACTAATTGTGTCATATTGTCTTCCCTTACTATCCCACCGAGTGGGGTCTGAGTCTTGACATGAATGATGAATCTCTTCTTTCATCTCCTCTATCTTAAGTTTTTTTTAATAGTGAGTCGCATTATGTTCTTTTTATGCGATTCTTCTATGTTCAGAAGATATGCTAATTTTTCTATAAATAAACCATATAAGGCATGTATACATTACTATTTGTTTTGCTCTTGGTTCTATCCCACAATTTCCTTTAGGTATTACGACTGTTGTACAGGTGAGACTCCTCTAATACATGCAGCTAGACAAGGGCAAACTGCCACTGCCAAGTATCTTCTTGAGCATGGAGCGGATGCCACAATTGCTAGTAGTTTAGGGGCCACTGCACTGCATCATTCAGCCGGAATAGGTACTCCATAATTGAAACATGATCCCCATATTTGTTGGTTTATTTCGTGGTTTTTATCTATCATCTACTGTCTAACTTGTTGGGGAAGTTGATTCTGAGCAGGGAATGTTGAACTTGTAAGATTATTGCTCTCCAAGGGCGTTGATGCTGATTCTGAAAGTGATGCTGGAACACCTTTGGTTTGGGCAGCTGGTCATGCACAAAAGGATGCCGTAGAAGTTCTGTTGGAACATCATGCTAATGTAAGTTTCTGCTCTCTCGCCGGAACCCTTTTTAGTAGTTCTCATTATGCCTTTCTTCCCTGCTCTCTTCTTTCCTGTTTCCTACTCACAGATAACTTGATATGACATGTTGCAGTTCAAAGTAGATTTTTTGTTTTCAAAAAGTTATGCTACTGTGTTCTAAGCTGATGTGCAAAATCCATCAGCTGTTGGGATCTTTATAATGAGGGCCCGTCCACCTGGGACTTTTATTGATTGCTTCTCAATGATGAGACATTTATTTCAGCTCTATCAAGCCGATTGCTCTTAGCTGGTAACACAAGATTGCCAATTTGCTAGTGTTCGTGGTTTTCTTGAAACTAAGACCGTAGAGCGAGATCTTTTAGTGAGTCAACAATGTCATAGCAGAGTTGGTGTATTGAATGTCAAGCTCATGTAAAAACTATTGCCCTGAAACTTTTATCATTCAGCTGCTCGATCCTAAAATTAGTAGTATTCTGTTAGTTTTAGCTGTGCTCCATGCTTCCAGTTCATTTATTTTATGCACACAGTAGACTCCACTGTTGGATAAGCCATTTATCTTTTTACTATGTCTATGCAGCCTAATGCTGAAACTGAGGACGACATAACACCCCTGCTGTCGGCTGTTGCTGCCGGTTCACTGCCATGTTTGAAGCTTTTAATTCAGGTGTGAACTTAATAGTGAAGACATTTTACTTTTCCATCGTTCATTTTGCTGTTACTCATCCTTACATCTAAGATTAGATGAGTATATCATTGTCTTGAAAGTTGGCCTTATTTGTTCGGTCTTGCATCTTGGATGCTGATATTTCGGCCAAATATACAGCCGAGATCCTCTAGTGTGGTATTGTGTCTTACATATTCCAGGGCACCTGCTCTGCTTATCTCATATTGCTTCTCTGACAAGAATCCAAGATAAGCCACACATTATTCAAGCAACAGCCAGGTTAAAGAACGAGATTTTATTAATTACTGCTTTGCATCGCAGAATACTAATCATGGTATTACGGTGGAATTTACATTATAGATGGTATTAGCTTCAGTTCAGTTTCCATTAAAGCCTACAATAGCTTCAGTATTTTCCCCGTCTGTGCATGTAGGCTGGAGCCAAGGTGAATATTTCTGCTGGTGGAGCTACTCCTTTGCACATTGCTGCTGATAATGGTAGCTCAGAAATCATCAGTTGTTTATTAGATGCTGGGGCTGATCCAAATGTTGCTGATGAGGTGAAATTATTGATTTTACCTGTTCTTTTGTTTTTATGTGCTCATTATACAATTTCGGCCAGTTTTATTAAGGAAAAAAACGCGATGTTTTTTAACATGGTTTTTGTTAAGTTACATTTACAAAAGTGTTATGACATATGCCTTGCAGGATGGTCAGAAGCCCATTCAAGTTGCCGCAGCAGGAAGGAATCGTGAAATTGTTGAGATGCTTCTTCCTTTGACATCTCCAATCAAATCTATCCATGAGTGGGCCGTTGATGGGATCCTTGAACATATGCAGTCGAAAAATCATAATCAAGAGGTATGCTTGTGCATTCTGTAGGGACCGAGGTGTTTCAGTCGGTGAACTAAGCACTGTGCAGGATTTTACAGCTGCTGCCCTAAATTGCAATTGCATTTTTTTAAACCGATCTCTTATTGGCAAGGAATAAAACTTGTAGGGTGCCAATTTGAAGGGAGTTGATGTGGCAAACGGTCAAGAACTACCAAAGCGGCATCCACCTGAGGTATCAATCTTTTCTGTTTTATGCCTACCTGTTTGTAGGATCATTTTATTCAGGCAAATTGATAGATGTTTTATTTCTTGGAGAAAAACTGTGTGAACAAGACCAAGGGTCTCATGCAGTTTCATTCCTCGAGATACTATCAGTTGATTTAGGAATTGGATTTATGCTAACGATCAGCAACTCATTTAGGTTTCCGAAGAGGCAAAGAAGAAAGCTGCTGAAGCTAAGTTACGTGGAGATGAAGCCTTCAGGAGGAAAGAGTATATGACCGCTATAGATGCTTATACCCAGGTAAACTTATCACCTTCTGTGTTCTGTTTTTGACTAAGTGCTATAATGTCTATTTATGTAGTAACGTAGAAGTATTTTTCCCATGGATTTTTTTCCCTAAAATGGTACCGTGGATGCAAGTGATATCGCTTCCTCAATTCGAGAGTTGGTAGGATTATAGAGTTTGGGACGGATGTATATGCTTCCAAAATGTAGTGTAGTTATCGGATTATAGACTTCCAAAAATCTCTTTTCTTCCTTCTGTATTTCATTGTTATACCTGAATCAAAACAGACCATCATAGGATTTCGTTCAAGACTTAGTGAACGACCTATGCATTCTCAACACGCTCTAAATTGTCTAGTCTTGTTGCAGTCAATTGTATCTTGTTGTTCCTTATGTAGGATGCTATTCTTACCTGTGGGACCGCTATACAATTTTGCAGCTATCTTCGTGTGAGCTTGGAAGTATATATTATTGAACTGTGGTGTGGTTGTGCAGGCGATAGACTTTGATCCATCAGATGGTACTTATTTCTCTAATAGAAGCCTTTGTTGGGTTCGACTGGGGCAAGCTGAGCATGCCCTGGCTGATGCCAAGGCCTGCAGATCACTAAAGCCAAACTGGGCTAAGGCTTGCTATCGTGAGGGTGCCGCATTACGCTTGTTGCAGGTAGGACCTTTTCAGAATCGGAAACATAGTTAAACTTTGTAACAGATCTCTTCTTCTGATTCTAAACCGTGTATTGTCACAGAGATTTGAGGAAGCAGCCAATGCATTTTACGAGGGTGTACAGCTTGACCCTGAAAATAAGGAGCTTGTTACTGCTTTCAGGTAACTATTGATGGTTTCTGGCTCATTTTTTCGTTCGCTATAACTCCTGTACTCGTGTCCTATGCAATGACAGTTTCTGATATCTCGTCTGCGTATTTGCAGGGAAGCGGTCGAAGCTGGTAAAAAGTTCCATGGTACCGATCAAGTGAAACCCTAAAAGTCCAACCCTGAACTCATGCAGCAGCAGAGTATGTTTATTGGCAGGAGGATAATTTCATGTTCGAGATGGTATTGTACAAGAAAACTATCATATGTCATATTTAAGTTCATTATCAGTATTTAGGGGATCATAGAATGCTAGTTATACAGATTTAACAATTTTGCCTAGAATCTGACGCTTTACGATTATACATCCCCTATTTTTGTGAAGTTGATTTTAAATCTTTTGTGTCTCCTTACCGTATTCTCTTTGGTGCGATGATGATAATTGATACCATTTCATACACTCGCTATGTGAAGCATGCAACATGCATCAGACTGGTGCTTCATGTTTGATATTTAGCTGTGTATTGGGTAATGAATAGATCACTCTCCTGTTATCATATAGTCCATTGATACATGGGAATATTTTGAGATGATTTGATCTATTTAAATATAACAAAGATATCATTTTATAACTTTGACAATGTATTTAGGGCATGTATGGCGCTAGGAAACTTCCTGTTAGTGTCACGCCACAACATCAATCTGATTTCAGCGTTCTCCGGCCAAATCAAACCCCAAATCCAATGTCGCCACCGCCGCCGCCGCCACTTTCGCCACGATCCCCACCACCACGCGCCCAACAACCCTGACGTTCTTCACACGCGCCACCACACAACCCCATCTACTCCTCACCTCACACCTTCGCCCATGGCGACTCCTCCTCTCCCTCTCATCCCTCTCCTTCCCCTCCGGCTACTCCGACGCGACCTCCCGGCTCCGCCGCAACCTCGTCTTCTTCCGCTACAACTACGCCCTGATCATATTGCTCGTCCTCTTCCTCGGCCTGATCTTCCACCCCGTTTCGATGATCGTGTTTCTTGTATTATTTGTCTTGTGGGTGTTTCTATATTTCGATAGGCTGGGGAATGTGAGGGTGATGGGGAGGGTAATTGGGGATGGGGTTGTGTTGGGGGTATTGGGGGTTGTGACGGCGGTGACGGTGGCAGCAACGGGGGTGGGTGTGAATGTGTTGGTGGGGTTGTTGGTTGGTTTTGCGGTTGTTGGGGTTCATGGGGTGTTTAGGGGTGTTGAGGATTTGTATGCCAATGAGGAGGAGGAGATGGGTGGTGGCGGGTTGGTGAGGCCGGGAGGGTATTCTGGGGTGGTTTGAGATGGGACAGAGTCACGGAGACGGTTTGGTTGGGGTGATCGGGTTTGTTCTTGGGGGGTTCGAGATGGATATGATTCGAAGATAGAGAAGAATGACGTTGTCGTGTCTATGTAGTTGATCTGATACAAGGGGATAAAGTCTTGGACTCTTGGTTTGATGTTATTGATCGTGTTCTGAGTTGTTGTCGCTCCATGGAGAATTTGGTGCTAGATGTGTATAGCGCACTGTGTAAGAAGAGCATTAGAGTAGTTGAGTGCAAGCGATGGAATTCGGCAATGGATTGATCTTGCTATTGTTCTAGGGTATTGGGGACTTGGATCGGTATTCCGGTGTGAGTTCTTGATGTTCCTGGATGGGAGGGAGTCCGTGTCTCTAGATTTGTATAGCACATTGTGTAAGATCATGAGAGATGAGTCTAACATTGTGATTCAGCTATTGTTTGATCTTTGCAATTTAGGAAGTCAGGAATTTGCATAAATTTAGCATTGTTATTGATGCTTTTCAACTTGAGATTGTAATGACAGCAGTTTGTTCAGCATAGTTGATGATACAAATGAACTGTGAATGCTGTTATTTGTTCTGCAAGCTTGTCTTTCGTGATTTGCATGAAGTCATGTTGGTCTGAAATGTGAAAGTCGGGAAGTGATCTAAAGTTTTGATATAGGTTGATGGAGTTCTTTTTAGTTGGGACGGAAAGGTGATCATTGTAAGAAAACATTGTATCTGTTTTATTTGCAATAGCCCAACCATAGAAGTCAAACCATTTCTATGTCATTCTACTACAGAGTATGTGTCCTAAAGACCAAGAAGCCAATCCACAACGAATATGTCGGTGAAATCAAAGTTTGCGAAGCTGATATTCGCAACTGAAGCATGGCACATTAGCGTATCAGACGGCAAGTGTTGAATAGAGAAGCTATCAAGAGTCTAGCCAAAAAAAAATCAGAACCTGTGGTTTCTTTAATAAGCTACTAAAGCCAAAATAATGTCGTATATTACAACACACAAAGGTAAAGAATAAAATTACCGTATCAAATAAATGGTGTCATATACGACTAAACTGACATACAATCTACCATAGGCTAAAAAATACAGAAAAAACGCCAGGGGACTGGAGAATTGCCCGAGATGGAGGGCCTGACTCCCCAATGAAACCATACACAACTAAAGAAATTGTTCGGCCAAGAATGAGGCTCTGGCCAGCAGGACTCAGCCCCTGTTATTCACGCAAGGTTGAGGAACCTGCCGCGAATAGTTTAGCACCATTACAAATTCCTTCCCCGAGCTTCCAACGGTCGTTTGTATCCTGTTAGGTGGTGGAGCAGTCTGCAGCCATAGCTGTAACACACTTTGGAGCTGTAAACTCGGAAGCAGTGGTTGTCCTTGAAAAGACAACAGGACCTGCAAGAACCAGAAGGATCAATTTAAAGGCATCAGCAAACAAGGAATCAATGGTGAATTCGTTGATGTTAGCTCATAATACATTGACTGATATGCACCTTAACTACAACCACTCTCTTGATAAAACTTGGGGAAAGAGACAATAAAATAAAATCCTGGCACCAGAATACACTTCCAATATACCAAAAAACCTTATCTCAGGGCTCTTTCCCAAATATATATTTTGATATAGCTGATTACTCAACATGAATTCACGTGGTCGAATTCCGTTACAATCATTAGTGCAGACAGGTATATGGAAACTCGATAACAAAAAGGGTATTCGGCTAATAAGGGGCTCAAGGCTCACCTGATTGGAAATTGGGAAACAAACAAACACGTTCAATTGGTAAGAAAGAAAATCTTACATCCTTCACAAAGTGTGGCATTGGTAATATAATGTGCGAAAATTCATCACATCGATGGAAATACGATTTCAAAACAAGAGTTCATCCTGTCAACAGAATCAGATAAATTGCATTGCACTATTGCTAGTTGGAGAGCTTGCAAAATATGAAAATTCTTGCTGCCTGGGGAAAACAAATTAAGCACTGACCTCAGTTTCACTACTAAGGTCAAGTTTCCTTGCAAGGTACTTTTGAATATGTAACACGGGCATGCTGCTATCCCTGCAAGATAAATGAAGATCGATATAGAAAGTGGTACTATCAAAGACCAATTACCCACTCCATTTTTTACATTTACTAGTCACATTGGAGCATGCATAAAAAAGGAAGGGGGAAAAAAAACCAAGCCTGTGGAAATTTCGACCAAACATAGTAAAATTTCATCTATACTGCATACAATCTGTTTTATCTTTTTCCCTCCAACATTTTTATTTTTTCGATTTTTTATTTATTTACATCAAACTACAGAATAAAGCAACTCAAAGGAAGCCAACTCTGGGGTTCACATAAAAATGTCACTTCAGCAGAAACATTGTGCAAGTCAAATGCACTGGACTTCCATTGAATTTGCAGATCATCTTAGTGAATAACCCAATTATACCTCTGACTTCTAATCCTCATTCCTTCAAATCTTTCACCTTCATGAATTTCTCAATGAAATTAGCTGTGTATTATCCTGCCCTCGATCTATAGAGTTGCACTTTATGTACTTATACTCCACAAATCAAAGTCTAGTCCCACTGAACATGAATAGAATCGGTGCGAAACAGCAGCATTGACACCTTCTGGATGCAAAAAAATTAAAATCCAAAAGAAGAAAATAAGTGAAGGATGAACAAAAGAAAAAGATTCGCCGAACTCACTTGACTCTCAAGTATCCAATAGATATCTGCGGTAACGGAGCCGCTTCTCCCCTGCAATTATTTTGTAAAGCAATCAGTACAAAGATGCTGAACAAAAATAAATAAATAAGTAAATAAAAATTAAAAGTATTGCAACAAAAGCAATAGCTAGATCACAACATACTCATTGTTAGAAGCAACCAAAGTGAACCAAACTGGGCCCTTTGCGCTAGGTCTCACAGCATTTAGCACAAGTTGTGGCGAGCTGCATGATTCAGCTTTTGCAGCTTCCCTACTTTGATTAGTTGGGCGTCCCTTGCGTCTTGTAGGCTTTACAAGGGAAGAAGCACTCGATTTGGCCACATCAGCTTCTGTTTTCAATCCATTGTCTTCAGTTTTGATCCTGGCCACAGAGGGACCCTCATCTAAATCACCGGATCTCTCTGGTTTAAGATGAGAAGGCCCTTGTGATAATTTGGACTTGGAAAACTTGGTCTGGTTTGCAGCTTCCAGGAGACAGTTTAGGGGCTTCCATACATCTGGTGTTCTTTCCCACGACCCAATGACCTTTCTGTCTTCTCCCGAAGTCTGGTCATCAAAGGATTTGGTTGAACTACTCTGCAGGGCATCGCAAGGGGAATTAAGATGGAGCAAAATTTGGAAAAGATCACGTTTAGGGGAAAATATCAGAAAGCGTCAACAGTTACTCTCTCATAGAAAGAAGTACTTCTATTCACCTCCTTGAATTGCTTTTTGTTTTGTATGGTTTTGTTTAAAGTGTCCGGTGTGCTTGAAGTATCTGCACCATCTTCTTTTGAGTCTTCCCTCTTAGGATTTTCTTCGGAGGAAGGGCTTATTCCTCTTGGAAGGGCAGCCTTTCTGGCCCCGGCTCTTGTTCGCCTTCCAGTCACACTAGTTTGCAATGCCACCCTTGGCGCACTAACCACTAACGATGATAGAGACCTCTCCTTCCTTTTAGCAGGAGGAGAAACAGAAGGCATGGTTTCCGGCGCCTCAACCTTCTTTTTCATGGGAAAGATCTTGGACCTGATATCTTGCAAGTTGTGGTCCGGCCTGTATTTAATGCCAAAGGAAATGTATTTAGAATGTTTTGCAGAACCAGGTCTAAGAAATAATTTTAAGGTTATTCAACAAAAACATGGACGAGAAAGCATTGGGAAGATTGATTAGAGAATTATACTTCAGTGAGGAATGGAACTCTGATTGAAATAATGAGTGAAATAGAAGACACACCTGAGTTTATCCACCGGAACTGCACCCAGGTTAATGTCGCACACAGGGCAGCTATCGATATCATCGTCGGAAAGCTTTTCATAAATGCACTTCCTACAAACTGGTTAAGAAATGAAACAAATTTAATGCATCAGAGATTGTCTACGTTGCCAATTCCCATTTCATACAACTTAAATGCACTTCATGAAGGAAACAATGGATTTCGTACAGAGCCGACTGCGGTTCAGCATCTCAACAACATAAACTAGAATACCAAATTGTGTTATCTTTAAACTATTAATGCCGATTTTAGCCCTCCCTTTTTGCATTAGCAAAGAAAGATGAGAAAGGATACAGAAAAAGATAGTAATATCATATAGGAAAGTAAGAGAAGAAGTTCTCAAAATGTCCAACTTATATCAGAAGAACTTCTGGCACACACAGTAAGTACTTCAACTGAGCGATTTGTACAACAAAAACATCTGAATTTACTATCTAAAGAAAAGAGGGATTGAGAAACCAAAAGAATATGAAAACAAGGGTTAGCTGCCTGTATTTTCAAAGTTTTGGGCAGGCGGACCTTCATTGGCAAAAAAATATGGTGAAAAAAAAATGTCGTCAAAACCTAGGAAAGTTCTTGGAGTTGACAGATTATTATAAGCTGGCAGTTGAAATGTTGCATGATACATTATATGTAGAATTGAATGTGAAATGTAAATCAATTGCGATAGGATCACTTGGGGAAGTAACCCGATAAACAACACTTTGATAAAGAACACTTTGTGATCCGACACATTAAATGTGGCATCTTACCGATCCCAAAGAAACTCATGGCATTGTTAACCCTCTTGATACTCAAGGAAATGTGCCATCCTGCACATCCCGCCGGTCAAAGGTCTAATCTTAGAATGATCCATGGTGACGACCCGATAAAAAAAATCTGGCATTCATGAAAGAGAAGTACAAGACTTTCCTCAAACGCAGCCTTTAAAACGCTGAAACAACTATGAAAAAAATTTCGGAAGTCCGACTACCATACCACCTGAGATGCCTACTAGCAAAGACATCCATCCCTGTCAAATATAGATCTTGGAAGAAACTCAGTATATATGTTCTTCCAACCTATACACTAGAAAACCAAAGCGTTTCTTATTTTTCACATATCCTTACACAATGCCATTTGCTAGAAGAGAACGATGAAGTTGTATCCATATAATGCACCCACCCCTAGTAATAGGACGAAGACTTGGTCTGTCGTCCTTGATTCTCATTGACAAATGAACAAAAGCTCAACTCAAGCCACCAAATGATCAATGCATCTCTCAGAACCACTTCACTACACTAACAATCTATCCCATGATTTCCCCCAAACCGCGAAACGGGTTACGTCCACATCCCAAAACCACATCAAACAATCCTCGCATTGAACAAATTCAACGTGCCCAATAATCCCAAACTCATCCCACGTCCACGTCAACCATCAACAAAATCAAACGCATCTCGATTCACCATAATCAACAAACCCCAGATCAAAAAGCACATCAACCCACGAATCCCCACCCCATATAATACTCATAATCATAAAAAATCCACAAATCAACCCAATTCTCCATCATCAAAGCCCACATCGACCCACCAGCAAAAACATCACCAAAATGCAAAACAAACACAAACCCAATTCAGAACACACCAAAATAACACGACCCAGATTGCAATCTCCCCTCATAACACAACCAAACACAACGTCGATACTTGAAACCTGAAACGATGACAAGATCGAACTATAACTCACAGGTATGGAGACAAAGCGAGATTGTGGTGGCTTCCCTCAAGAGTTTGTTGCAGAGAGGACATGTCATGCATGCTGCAACCTTGTCTCGTCTCACTTTCACCACATGACTCGCCATATATCTATACACACAGATACAGAGACTTCTTCTCTGCTTTTGCTTGCTTGATTTTTCACGTTGACGGAAACTCTCAATTGGTTCGATGGATGAGATCGAAGGGGAGATTTGAAGATGGGTTCGATTTATTTGGTGGAAATTTTACGTGAGAACTGTGTGTGTGAGAGAGAGAGAGGAACTAAAAGAGAGAATGCGGATTTCCGATTCTAGAGAGGGAAACTAGTGAGAGAAAGTACAGGTCTTGTGTGTATTTTATGCCTTTTTTTTCTGCAGTTTGGACCGATGGGAGTGAAATTGAGGCGTTAGAAAGTGTGTTATGGTTTTTTTTTATACAAGATGAAATTATTATGATTCCGGCCTTAATAAACCGTCTGTCTGTTATTCGAACAATCATAATTATCCCATCATTTAACTGAAAAGATCGAGAGGTGGTGGTTGTTTGTTATTGTTTTTTCATCTTAACTCAAATGAGACATGATATAAATTAAGGTTCATGAAGATAAAATTTGTACTCTGTATGATCAAGAGATGATAAAAAATCATGTATTAAATTTATCAAAGATCATGTAAATTCCATGATTAAAAAAAAAAGTACAATGCCATGTTGGTAAACTCCATTGGGAGTCTAATATGAGCGAATCAGGACAACATGATGGGTCCAAATAGGTTTGATTTGTGATGATTGTATGCACTTATGTTTGGATGTTTGAGGACTTTATGGTCAGTCCAACAACGAGTACTTTTATCGATCCATACCAGCTACGTCTTATCATATATTAAGTCTAAATATCAAATCACATAAAAGACAACCAATGTTATTATCACTCCAAGGAATATGTATATTTCTCCGTATATCAATCTGACTTTGTTACATGGTAACGCCACATTCATGAGAGGAGAAGCCCGACACATGAAGCGAATAAGAGACCTTAGAGTGAAAGTAACACCATCCACATTGAAGATGTGCTCAATGTTGTCCAATAATATTTGTACTTATCGTCATTGAAGTACAACAAAGTTATCGCAGTTCCTTTCTTTTTCTCTTGGACGAAAGCGCCTGCTATGCACATTGCATACGCAAACTGGGGGCCCGTAATTGTTGGGCCGGAGACCTTGACTCTTGCTATTTGGGCCGAGCATTTTTGGGCTGAATCGGAGCGGCTTTTAAATGGTCAAGAAGTTCATTTTTGGGCTGAATGGGGCCGAGCATTACAAATGAGCCTTTTATTCAGATACAAAACCCCGTTTAGAAGTATGGGGCTTGTTGTTAATAGCCTTTTGGGCCACACAGTTGAGTGATTCAAAGCCTAATCCATCACGGAGACCGAGAAGCAACACACACTCAATGAGATGTTGGACCATTGAAGTCTAAGGCAGAACAGTTGAATCACATCTAATAACATTTTGTACAATCATGTGATCACGGATTCAACCGCATAATAATCGATATATGGGTTGTAGTCGTGGGTGTTCTACTTCAAGTTGTAGAGGGAGTTCTTGATATAGATCGTTTCTATCATGTGCGATTTGGAATTAGCTTACTGCTTATAGCAAACGCGTCATGGTTTACTCTATAGAATGGTCCTGCTCCTAACTACAAGATCCGCGGTAATATTCCACTGTTTCCCACAAACACCCATAGCAATCCATCGTATGAAGAAGTTCGATCGGACAGGAACCTCACCCAAAATGATAAGTTAGATGGATGATTGATACCAGAATGATCAATAATTCAATCCGATACATTTAACAAATTCAAGCAAAAGAACATAACTAGCCTAGAGCACATTCACAGGAAAAATCCACACGAACGGCTAATCTTGAAGCAGTGATAAGGATTCACGACCTCAAAACATGTATTCAAATAACTTGCATCGAACATAAACAGTGACTGCACTTGATACACAACCGTGATGCAGAAAAGGATAAAGACTATACACACGATGGTTATTACATTCAAAACTAAACCAATGATCAAAACATATTTCGGGTATGACATGTATCAAACCAAAAATTACATGCACATATGAAGACATCAAACTCGATTCATCTCCGTCGAACTGGTATAGAATCACATATGGGAAGGCAATCAATTTAACAAAGGGCTTTGTGCCTTCAGTTCAGGCTTCAGCTTCTGCTTATGCACTTCTCTACTGCTCTTGGTGCTGCCATAAACCAAGAGAAAGAAGACTATTGAGTGACAAAATTATACGATGAATATAATCTCAACATACAACACATTTCGCTTCTAGCAAGAGTATATAAAGAGAGGGATTTGGCTTAGCTAGGTGCTCACCTAGTCCAATAGCTTCCGATCCTTTCATGATTCGCAACCTTCTGCATGTTTCGACGAACATCCTAATGATCCAATTAGGATGAAATTAGTCAAATGTCAATGCAGTAAAGCCTACAAGAATCCTAATCATAAGTTTAAAACAAACTATCTGAAGAACTTACTCCCATGGAACATCTCCCACAAGCATCCAATCTCCATCCTTGTCCTCATAGGTGGGCATGTAATCCGATAGGTTCAATGGATCCATCAAATTATGCCCAGTCAATAAATTCTTGGCCCGATCAGATCCACAATTACCTGAAACATTAGAATGAACTTAGTACATATGCTAGATAAATGTCGCTGGAACACTTAACATCGATGCAACACATGATGAATCATAAAGAGAGTGAGCTATTTACCTATTGTGAAAGAAATGAACATTTTGCCCAATGCATCAGAGAGCTCTTGATAGCTCTTGTACAATTTCAAGTCCACCTTGCGGAGATATGGAGCACCATCCAAGCTAACTTTCACAAAAGCAGCACAGCCGGAGGCCGTCTTCTCCTCCTCATGAGTGTTATTCTTCTGCACTGCCATGACATTCTTCCTAAATGATCGAACCGGTGGCCAGCCCACAACTTGTGCTCTGAAATGGAGATTTTCAGCATCAGACCAGTGAACAATATCCATCAGATCAATTCATAACGCCATGTTTAATTCATGTCTTCATAAGTGTATATCTAACTATATACTACAAACTACCAAAAAATAATTGGGAAAAAAAACAAACCAAGAGTTCACGGGTTTTTTCCCCTAATAGAGCTATCTAGCTTTTGTTACCATATAAAATTCACCATCCTTCGAGGCAAAATTATGCAAGAACAGACTTTTACATAGTTGCAGCTAAAATTGCTGAAACAATAGCATAACCACGAGAATTGAGATTCGCATACAATCCGTTCTAATGCGATGGTATCAAAACATTCCTAAACTGAACTCTATAAATACTTTTCTGTATTCAACGTCAAATTTAAACTTTTGATAGAATTTATTCTTGGCACCCTTAGCACATGATAATTCATCAAAACAAAGGATTAGGATTAGAAGCTGGCAACCCAATAATACAAGCCAAGACCAGCTAACGCATTAGTGACTTAGGTCTATGTGAATACTTTAGAAACATGATTGACTTTGGAATTTGGGGTACTGTTTGTTCATTTGTTTGGTATAGGAAGAGGAAAGATTCCACATGTTGTGTTGTTGCTTTCCACTGTCTATCCAGACAGCCTACTCAAACTCTAATGCTGGTGATATTATTGCTTCTTTCTTTTCAAAGATGCTCTTAATTTGTAATGGGCCAGAGTTGATTTTATATGTGACAAGGAAAATAAAGACAATCATTTGTTATAAAGATGTTTATCATCGACACATACATGTCCTATGACGACCAACGACCTGTCTAGATCAATCGTCACCGTCGGATCCTGTAATCTGGCGTGTATTAGAACAATCAGCTTTTGCTTTCCATATCTAACGGATAACTACGAGCAGCTCATTCTTTGTTCTCTTTCCCTATTTTATTTTAGATCAGTACTGGAGTATTTTTAATTTTTTGATCTACAAGAAAGGAAATTGCAATGAGTTGATAAAAAGGACAAAGTGATGTTACCACGGTAACGTACGTTTTAATTGTACTATATCATCCAATTCCACGGTAAGTTAATCGGGAGAAGGGGGTAGCAGCGGCCACTAGCTACTCCCCCCTCACGGGTTTTATATATATATAATGACTTTTTTGTTGTATCTGTGTGGGAGCAGCAACCAGCTGGCTAATATTGTTGTTGTCCCCTTAAGCCATAAGTCGATAGACTTCCATGGAAAAAAAAAAAAGGGTAATGCAACATTAGCCAATGAGCTCCTTTTTAATTATTAGATAAGAAACAAATCAAGATAATTTCGCATCTAGTTTATCCCATGGTTAAAAAAAGTCACATTAATTTATTGGTTAATGTAGACTCTTTTTATTGTTTATATTTGTTGGGGATAAGGAGATTGGGTCTCCTTAATTTTTTTTATGCTGCCAGAAATAATAAGATAAAAAGATGAACTACTAATATTAGTAAGCAAGAAAACCATAATTAAATATTTTGCACTCAATTCAACCATGATCCGAGCTGAATTGATGAACTCTGATATAGTACTTGATTTTTAACTACTAGTACATTAGTCTCAATACAAAGTTTTTCCTTTTATTTGGGGTCAAGTCAAGCCAATGAGTAAAAGGGATAAAACTCTCCCAATGTCTATTTTTCCATCAACTAGTCTAGAACCAAACAAACTCGAGATCTTGTTTAAGCGAAATCAAATTGTGTAACCGATCATTGGTTATATAAACCTTCTTGAACCCCACCCAAACAAATCCAACTAGTACAGTTGTATTAAGAAGCTGATAATGCTTGTTCAGAACCAATTTTAAACCATTAATCATGTCTAAACCACAATCACTTCCTACAAATCAAAACAAAGTGCAGTTAAATTGAGTACTAATACTCCAACTATTTAGTTACTCGATAGAGTTCAGGTCAAATCCGCAAGCACAATCCAGATCTCATACAGCCTAATTCAAGAAGCAGAAGAGTATGTGTGTGAGATTTGACTCACTTGGCGGGAGGATTGGCCTGATCCGCAACACCCTTCCCCTCCACCGTTATCGAATTCAACTTCAACTCCACCCTCTCCGTCTCACGGAACCCTCGCTTGCACCCGTTCTTCGCCGCCGCCGCCTCCCCCTCGCTTCCTCCACCACCATTTCCAGGCAGCCCCAGCCGGAGCTCCGTCTCCTCAAAATCAACCGTACTGTACGCACCACTCTTCGCCGTCGCCGCCATATCCGTACTGCGTTTACTCTCTTCTCTTGAATTGGTTGTCTTCTCACATTCACACACGATCGCTCTAATTCTATCTCTCTCTTTGTGTGTGTGAGATTGCTGCAATGGCGTCCCTGTGACTGTGATTTCTGTGCGGAGTAGTGTGATATTAATGGGGTGTGGTTGTGGAGAGAGGGAGATGATGCCACGTGGAGGAATGAGATCAATGGACGGTGAGGATTGGGAGAAGGAAATGAGGGGTTTTGGGTGGGGTGTGGGGACCAGTGTGGAGAGCAAGTTGGGGGATGTTTGCTATTCTGCACACATTGTTGCAGTCTTTGAGGGGGATGGTTCAGGCTATTTTCCTGGAAAAAAAAATAAGAATAATATTGAAAAATGGATAAGATAAGACATAAAAAAAATGTGAAAACGAATTGTAACGCTTAGCCTAATAACAATAGAATAGGATCTACCGAGTCACACTTTCGTTTTCCCTTCAATTTTTAACTAAAACATATGAAAACGTACCGGAAAGACATGATACTCCATCCAATTCATTTTAATTATAATAATATGACTATGCATATTTATTAAGATAAAATTTAATTGACTTAACCAGACCATCAAATAGTATTTTTTGAAAAATATCATGAAATAGATAATTTAATTTTTATATTTGAACATAAAATCGGTGATATTATTGTCTTATTTTATTAAAATAATAAAAACAATTCTTTAAAATCATACTTTTTAATAATAAAAAAATATCAAGTATTAATATTAGGTTGGAACGAAAGGGATATTTTCAGCACAGTATTGATGACAGCAAACTCAATGTTATTCGCTCTTTATCACCAGTTGCGACGAGATTCTATCCTTTCGGAAATTAACTGAGCAGATGACCAGAGGATATTATTACATCCAACAAGGACTTCTTACACGCAAAAGATTGGAGTTTATATATCCAAAAACATAAAATCGTGCACAAATTGTTGAGTTGGGCACAAAATGAAAGAAATTTGACACGTTCTTTCCCTGATCTTTTTCTAAACCATGCATGTAACTTTGCCACCTGAAATTGAGATGCAATGAACATAGAGATTTTATGAACCTTATTATAGGATACATGCATGAATCTGCATCAACTGATCAACTATGCATGTTCCTTAATGTGTAACATTGATGCAATAATTTAACATGTTTAAACATGCTTGGTATTACCGTTCAAAACTAAAAAAATCAAAATCAATAACAGATTTATAAAAACCAATAACAAAAACTAAAATCACTTTACGAAATAAAATAATTTTATGTAAAAAATATATTGAATATTACACTCAAAGAGAAAAAAAAATCACTTTTGCTGGTTTTCTTTCTTAGTTTCATTGATTAAAAAAAAATTGGTATCATTTCTGTTTTCTGTTTCCTTTCTTTAAATGAATGAAACAAAGATAGAAAACATAAAACCAAAAAAATGATTTTTTATTATTTCGTACAATGTTATAGATTCCTTGTCCATAAAATCATTTTTTTTTGTTTACATTAATGATTTTTTGATTATATTAGTAATTTTGAATCCTTCATTTTTAAGAAATAATACCAAATAGTCCTTAACCTTTGCCCAATTCCAACCGAGTTTTCAAATACTTGTAAAATACAAGGTAACATGTGGCACACATGACTTTAGGAACGTATTAACGCAACACCATTGATTAACATGACTTTAGGAGCAATAATCACAATTGTTTATCTGATTTTTCCTAACATTATTTGATCCTGTTAACCGAGATTCAGTTTGATATGCTTGGTACATTAATCATGAACTCAATCTCGTGTATCAATATCTTCTAATTTTTAAAACTTTTTCCTATTTACATCTATATATATCAATATATCAAGTCGAATAATATAAAAAAAAATTAACAAGTTCATCAAACCCTACGACTATTGTTCTCAGGGTATCAGAGCCTTACCATCCAATCCATACTTTCCCTATTGTGAAAATTTTGGTTCATCCATTGATGAGGGGTCAGACACGGAAAGCGAGAATGATAACAACGTGCACACATCCCAACACAATCAAACGCCTCCCTCCCACGCCGGACCCACCCGCAACCACCAAATGGGTCCCACTATTCTGTGCTCGTGTGAGAAATGGAGCCCGCAAACCATTCCTGCATCTACCGGGCTCCGCTGTGTTAACTCTCTACAGTGACCGACGAATCAAAAGCTAATGAAAAATACAGTAATTCAATTTCATATTTAAAAAAAAAGGTGTATGATTGATTATAAACTCAACGGTATATTTTTCCTTCAATAAAAACTCAACAATTATATTTTTATTAATTGTGATTAATATTTTTTTATCAATAAAACTTTAAAAAAATACACAGATATGCATATTTTCGGATGCACCTAATATCAATATATACTTTTTTTTATCTCAGATAAATTGGCTTGGCATAATCTTCGATAAACTCATGGACTTAGGCTTCTTTTCTTATTATGTTTTTGTGAGTGGGTATAGTGAGAAAAAAATAATAGAAAGAAGGGTTAGAATTATGAATGGGTAGGAAAAAAATTATATCGAACACAATGATGTAATATAAAATAGAATTATTTTAAAATTTTGATAAAGATATTAATATTTAGTAATGTGTCGTAATCACGTGAAAATAATATATATGAGTTAGTGTCCCCTCGTGGTTTATAAGATGCTGCAATCACATTCTCACGGCACAATTGAAAAACAAAAAGTTAAAATTCAACAAAATAAATAATCAAATTTGAAAATAAAAGATGTGGCGGAGACGCTTATGTAACAGTTAGTTCCCCGTTGCTTGCAAGCTTGCAGCTTCATCCTTTTTTCATATATATATATAAGTATTTTATTTTTTCTGCCAAGAAAAAAAAATGCTTTTAACTATTGCTAAGTTTAAGAAATTGATGAAAATTTCGATAAATTTTTTTGCCGAATTCACTACATCAATAATCAACGGGCTAAAATAACATAATTTGACTCGATAGTTATAATCATAACAATTTTAGTAATCATGTCAATGACAACATTTAGGAGAGACAGTATCAACATTTAAATCGACAGATAATGAGTTAGTCTTCTTTTTACAAGAATATGTTCTAAGAATTTATTTCAAAAAATATCGCTTGAGTAAATTTCAAAACAAAGTTAGAGAGTATTAACAACCAAAATACATATGTATGTTGCAACAACAGCATAATAACCGTTGCAAATATTGTATAGTGATAATTTTATTTCATTAGAAAATTTATACTATAATTTGATGACTATGTATATATAGCCAAATTTTAATATATTTTACAATTAAAATTTGATGATATATAATATAAAATTTTTAACTTAAAATATAAAATTTTCAAAATATAATATCATATCAGTCGCTACGCTGTTGCAGCACCCACGATGCCGAATCAACAATGGGCTCCCTTTACTACATTCTCTTTCTCTTTTTCTGAATAAAGCAAAAGAAAAGGAAAAAGGTCGACAGGTTCATAAGTAAATGCGACCCATCCGTTCATCGTGTGACAAAGAGGAAACAAAAAGAGGAGCTCCCTGTGCATCTCTGTCGACACGCTTGAAAAGTTACAAAAATGTACGATTAAAGCTTAGAAAAATAGAATATCCTCGAGACAGCTTTAAACCATTTATAGACTTCTGAGAAAAACCAAATCAATCTTGTAAAGAGGAAGAACTAGCTTGAAACAAAGAGACCATTAGAATGGAGTTGTTACAAAATAAGGAATAACCCTGGTCCAAAATCATGCAATCGTCACGATTCACGAATCTATATTAACTTAGAGATACCTCGTGTGCTCGTATAGTCATATACACATAGCAAGTGTATCCATGGCCTAGCTAGAAGCGATTGTAGCCGCTTAGCCGGCAAGGAAAGCATAGATTACGTACACAAAAAATCTAGTCTAGTCGTGCGTGAATCCTAGTTCATCCCATGTTAGCATATAATCTTGGCCGTATGGCAATCTAGTTTCTCGTATGTCACCCTAGTCTTGTAGAGGCCATAACTATGAAAGGGATCATCCCATCCCACATGATAAGTCGTTCAATCAACTTCTTTAAAAACAGGAGAGATTGGACAGATTAATGGATCAAAACCTGTGAAGTGCGGAGTTATTTTATGATGGTGAACCCGTCAGCGAAAGGTGGTTTAAAAATTCATCCGTTCACCAAAGGGAAATCCTTCGGGATTTCATTTTGAAAGAACTATAAACTTCTCCATAAGAAAAAAGAACTCAAAACATAACGAAAAACTTAGGATATACTCAAAACTCATGTTCAGGGACGTCGACAAGAACCAAAAGATAGACATCGCATCCACGAGGACTACAAGTACAGGATAAATTCCATCCTAAAAAAGAAGAATCTGCCTAAAATTGACAATGCACACATGCAAATGGACGACTGAATGGATCAGATCAGATCGAATTCACAAACCTGTCTCGATATATCTATCAGCAGCAGCAATCGACCAACGATGCACATGCATCTAACTTTAATTACTTGCCTTTCACAGTAATGACATAAAAGTTTGATATCGTACGCGTGGTCCTGAAGCTCCCTAAAGCAAAGAAGCGTCGAAAGGATAAAAACTCGAAGACCAAACATTCTCCACGTCGATCTTGTTTCTCGACCGGAACAAAATGACGATATCTTGGTTAGTTGGTGATAGTTTCCCACATCGGAAACAAGATGATATTTTATAAGATGGATTGCAGGGTTTAATTGTTAAAATGTTTTTTTAATCCATATAGATACTTGTGTTGAGAATATGTGTGAGCAGGTTTATCCATATCGATCATGGAGAAACAGAAAGAGTAGAAAGAGTAAAATATATATATGAAGGAACCCATAACCCATTAACTTAAGCTTTTGGGTTAACAGATGGGCCCAGTTCATATGAATAGAAGCATGAGAAACCCATCAAGTCTAGGCTTTTGGGTTAACAGTTGGGCCCAGTCCATATTAATATTATACTCAGGTTTGATTAGGACGTGATTTTCTCCCGTTGGCTCTCCCCCATGATAAGTCCACAAACAATATCTTGATATAAGGAGTGACCCTACATTGTCGATGAGGCGTCGCAAAATTAGAGTCACATAATTGTAGCAAGAATTGGCCTCATATGTCTGCGGCCAAAGGGTCCATGTTATTCATGACAGATCGGGATGGGAAGCCGTACCTGGTACATTTTATGCTTGTGCGGGACTTGCATGCTACTTGGCATATTGCATCGTTTCCCTGTCGATGCTTTAAGCTTTCACTAGTTGCACTGTGAACATAACGTGATCTGTAACACAAGATCTCGCAATCAACTACAGAACGACGAGTCATCCCTATTTGAGGACGTTGCTGGATACATTGTATGCTCTACTACTATCATATATCCGTCGACTCTATTTTCCCTAGAATCCAATTATTGAAGTTGAGGGCGGATTAACAATTTACCTCTGTTTCTCATAAACAAATACTGTCTCGTAAAACAACTCAACATAGTTACTGGATTCTCTAACTCCCATGAACCGAGATTGTCTCAGCAAGGAAAACTAGGACCAGATTGAGGGTGAAAAACCCTTACTGCCTACTGTCATTCTGCAATTCGTACATGAGATTTTCACCTCATACGCGGATCCTCCTCCAATTTATTCGAAGCAGTAAAATTTATGGCACACATAGCCGTTATCCGTATACTGAGGACTGGTCACGATAAGGCGTTCGAAGTAACTTTTACCGTAAGCAAGGGTAAAAATCGACAGACAAACAATGAAATGTGATTGATGAGGCAAATTAAAAACGGATAACTGTGAAGAGAGTCTGGTCACTGGTTGATGAGAAGAGAAGATGAGAGGAAACAATTCAATTCAATACCATTGAATTGAATTCATAACTATGCGTGTGTAATGGGGGATGGCCGGACCATTATTCGAAGAGGGGGACCTAAAATGAAACAGTGTGCATTGATTCGCCTTGTTCTGTAACCATCCACACTATCACGACGACGACGACGGACACCACCATGTAACAGAGAGGACCTTATAATTGATTTGCTGTTCTCCGTTGGGTCCTTGCTGTTTATCAAACTACTGCTAAACCTTCTATTTCGTTAACGGAAGAGAGACGTAAACAACGCGACTCTGGTCGACAAAAGGTTCAAGATTATGAAGACGAAACAATGGTTACTGGAATCTTACAGCACAGGAGATTTCAACATGACATGGATCAATGATGCTTGAGATCGAAAAGATATGTTCTGATTCGGGTAGTTTTCGCACCACTGCTACGGATACCAGGATTGTAAAACAACTCGTCAAGAGTAATGAAGTTTTCAAAGTAATGTTACGAAGACCTTCCTCGAGACATTAGTTGGGTATAACAACATTACGACGTCCGCGTACGCCCAACGACATAATAGTCCGAAGAAGCAAACGACCAAAACTATACATGAAGGGGCAATACAGGTGATAGATTGTTATTTGTTTCTTGCCCAGGGCAATGCATGGTGCTTTCCTGATGGACATTGGCCAATGAAAGTTGGCATTTTTGTTTGGCTTGGAATGTTAATTACACAAGATTTCATGTTCTTAGAAGCAATTGCTTGAAACCATCCATTTTCTTGATGAAGAGATATTTCACCTCTTTCATAAACTTTATTTTGCGTCTGTAAACTTCAGATATCAAGATTATGTTTCGAATGACACTCCTCGAATCTTCAAGACATCTTTTTACCTCATTTCACATCTTTCACAAGCTTTGTTTCATGTTTCGGGTTTGTCATTTCTACGATATTTCACCATAGGCTATTGTCAAGAGCCTAAACGTTGTCGCCTAAAGGCATAGCCCAAGTCAACCATCCCAAAAAAGAAATGATCAACAAAGAAAACCATGACAGCTTAGGCTAATCCTGATATTTCACCAAAAGCAAGAACTAATGACTCTCTCCCATCAAAATTACACCTAATTGATCAAAGTATAGCAATAGTAGGAAAATGGAGCTGTCAATGCCCATGAATCTGCCTTTCTCCCAGGATCTCAAAACTGATCATATACCATGTTCCTGAAAAGGCAAACCATGCAGCGTTCTTCCCCCACATGTGAATGTAACCCCTACGCCCCCATCTCGGCTTTCATCCAACGGCTCTAACCACGACCACGACCTACGAGATCTAATCCGAACCGTCCATCTCGGGAAATCTAATCTAACCGAAAGGAACAACGAAGGATTCCTTGTTCCCTCAATGTTAAGGCAGTTACCATCAAACAATCTGGCACTCGTGCCCCCTCCCCTCCACCTTTTTCTGTACATTCAACCATTTTTTTGAATGAATCGCATGCAGTGATGATTAAACGCTCCTGCCCCTACAAAGTTGTCACAGGGAATTTTTCCACAAAGGCAACGTAGTTTTCATAACACAAGGGAGTTAGTGTTATGTCCTCCAATCAGAATACTCCGCTTGTCACACGCAACTCCAAACAATCTCTCCCTAACAAAAAAAATATTGTCCTCTTAACTGTTCTATATATATAACCATACCCTCCATATTTTCTTCATCATCCTCGACACTTGCAAGGCACCCACAAAATCAAAGAGAAAACCTCAAAGAGTTTCTAAGCCAAAGCATAGAAGAGAATTGTGTTTGTTCTCTCAAGCTGGAAAAAATGGAGGCAAGCAAGAAAGAACTGATGCACGAAGATACCGAACTTAGATTGGGTTTACCGGGCACAGATGTCCCACAGAAGCAAGTGAAAACCGTTTGTCCGACCAGGAAAAGAGGGTTTTTGGACATCAAAGAGGAGTCTACTTCCGGCTCCATCGACCAAGACGCTGCTGCTCCACCTGCAAAGTAAGCGACGAATCTCTTTCAGTTTCGAAATTCTATGTAACATATCATTAGCTCGCTGAACATGGAGATCAAACAACATATGCTAATGAATGATGTAAACATGTTAACAGGGAACAAGTGGTTGGATGGCCTCCGATCCGATCCTACCGGAAAAACTGCTACGAAGCAAATAAGAACCCGGAGGAGCTGGAGGAAGGCGGATCAGGGATCTACATGAAAGTTAGCATGGACGGTGCTCCTTATCTCAGAAAGGTCGATCTGAGGCTCTACAAAGGGTATAAGGAACTACTCAAGGCGTTACAAGACATGTTCAAGTTCAAACTCGGATCTGGTCACGTACCAACTTATGAAGATAAAGATGGGGATTGGATGTTGATCGGAGATGTTCCGTGGGAGATGTTCTTCACTTCATGCAAGAGGCTGAGAATAATGAAAGGATCAGATGTTAACGGGCTTCGACAAGCCGCTTAAACAGGCATCATGTTTTTTCATATCCAAAGAAGTCCATGTTATATTTTAGGCACCAAGGTGAACTGTCGAGTGCACTAACAGTTCACCTTGGTGGCGCTCCTATGCGGACTACACCAGATCTCACCTGGTGACTCTTAAGTGACCAACAGACCCAACCATCGTTTCGCGGTGTAAATTCGGCCGATGCCTATTCAATCCATGTATTCCCAATAAGGATCCACTTATAATTATATTTCATTATCATGTACATATAGTAGAGAGCTCGCTTGAGGATTTCTTTTGGTTCAGATTCTCAACTTTTTGAATGGCTCATATAAGTATGTAACCAGTGATATTTTGATCTGAAAAATATGTTAATTCTGAGTCGATGAGGAAAACAAGTCTATTTCATGAAATCGTCCTACTACAATCACCTTAAATCTCCAAATACTCTATGAGGAGTATATACGGGTCTTTGCTTGTGTAGTTGTTTCCATCCCGAATCGAACATATGATAATTAGGCCTATAGCTCATCTTCCCGAATTAGCCAATACTCCTTAGCTAAGATGACCATAAAAAAGAGCACGTTTCAACATAATTCAAAAGACTAGATTGATGGAATATTAGACACACCTACCATTTTGCACCATCATTAAATGTCAAGAATTCAGTTATATCAAAACTCCGAATTAGTGATATCAAAGTCATGATCTCATATCATAACCTGCTCTCATATTATGAAAAGAACCAATCTATATATATTCTATATATATTATGAATTCAAAGATCAATTCTATAATATGACATCCCATGATATTTCACTAATGGGTTCAATGGTTATTTCACCCAAATATATTTTATAATCACCAATAATTATGAAAAAAGAGAACAAAAAATTTTCATATTACATTTTTTGGAGTTCATAGATATTACAAAATATTTTGTTTTGTTCTCGCGCCTTGTTTGAAACAACGTGTCAGTGTTTGTTTTATTTTAAAAAATAATAATTCATGTTGGGTACAATGTGATAATGCTTTCAATTTTATGAATATCATGTGATAATGTTTGATTTTTTGTTAAAAAAAAATATTTTTGTTTTATTTTCATTCACTGAAACAGGGCGTCTAAGTACTGTTAATGCGTCACAATCTCAAACAGTACGCCAATACAACGTAACAGGACGCTTGAATATTTATGCATTCTGTAGGGATTGAGTTTCAACCTAGAGGGGGTGAATAGGTTGTCTAAGACTTTAATAATCTTTTTGTGCGGAATAATGATCTTGTGCAGACTGGTGCAGTATGTAGACTACTCAGGTAGTCTGCAGACTAGACTGTTTCGTCTGCATCTGAGATTTGTGATTTTTTTTTTAATCTTTATTTCTATTTTGGGTATGATGATTTATGAGGAGCAGTTCTAAAAACAATATAATGAAAACAGTAAATTGACACAGAGTTTATATTGGTTCAGACACTTGATATCAAATGATAATCGAGAGCTTAGTACAGTCTTCCCTTAGTGACCAGTGTAGTCAACCTAAGAGGGAAATATCGCTATCTTATTGTTTCTTGCTTACAAGAAACTCCATTTCACAAGTTTTCTAACTTGTATGAAGGACAAAGAACCTAGATCTTTGCATAGCTCTGAGTCTTGAGCTCTACTGCAAGAGTTGTTATTCTGCATACTAGTGATACTTCTCTTTTCTGTATCTTTTCGATTCATCTCTCTTGAGTATGCTTTCTAAATGTATATGGCTTTCCACGCTTGTCTTTTTAATACTATTCAACGGTTCTACTTCAATGAGCTTCAACGGTTCCCTTTTATATAGATGAAGGAACGAACCTTTTTGCAACGTACTATTTCTGGCAGTCCACTCATGTTGCTCATTATCTCATTTCTCATGTTGGCAGACCACTGATGTCTCCACTATCTCGTTTCTGATGGTGACAGTCCACTAACTCCAGAATTAGTGTCGTTGATACTTCAACTTAAATCTTCACTTGACTGACTTCAACCCTCTGGCCCCACACTGGCAATCATCTCTACTGTAATTCAGATTGCTGCATGACCTCGTCTGTACACAGTCTCTGCTGCAACATCTCGTCTGCACACAGTCTCTGTTACAACATCTCGCCTGCACAGTCTCTGATTCAGTTTATGTCTTGCCATGTTGGTCTTGGTCTGCAACTTCAGTCTTTTGTTGTTAAGCCTTCATGTTCTTTCGTTGCTTGTCAATATAGTAGTTGTTCTTCCAAAGTCTTCGTAGTAGTATGCATCTGGTGGTCTGCACTATGTCTCTGCATCTGCAACCATCTGCACTCTTGCATCTAAGGTAGACTGCAAATATCTACTTGACTTCTAGCCTGAACATACTAACTATATTACAATTAATACATTTAAGTTTTGTTACATCAATTTCTATATAAACGAAGTGATTGCATATTTCTATCACATTCTATTGATATTATGTTATAGATTTGTGTTTAAACATTCGTATAATCTTGTGATTAAAAAAAGAAAACTAAACGCACTGTTTGAATAACACTCGTATCCTAATTGAATTAATTAGTGCGGCAATGTTATGTAAACTGTACATCTGAATATTTTGATCATTTAAATAAAACGAAGCATGTTTTTTTTAGTTTGTCAATGAACGTTTGAATCAATTCACTTGAATTTATGCATTCAGTTATCTTTTTATCAAATGATTGTAATTTTCTTTAGAGTTAATGAAAAAACCCTAATTGATCAATTTAACATTTGTTTCGTTGGATTTTATTGTTGAAACAGTGTGGCATTCATGATTGATGAGTGGGATTGAATTCTAGTGACGATTTCGATTTTTTCATTAGATGTTAGGTTTCGACAGTTTGGGAAATCCTAACTACCAAATTATTGTTTTTTGATTGTTAATATTCTATTCTATTTGTTTGGGTTAGAGTAATTTAATTTTATGGTTGGGTTTGATTGATTTTTATGATTTTCTTATTTTTTTATTTATTAAATAACAGACGTATTCATCATTTTGTTTAGGCGTAATAGTTTTGAATTTACATAGGCATATTAATTTTTGTTGAGACGTATTATTTTTTTAGTTTTTATATAGGCGTACTAGTCCTGGCATACAAAAACTGATAAGAAAAAGTAGTACGCCTGCAAGAAAAAAGTAGTACATCTCCAAACAAAAATAATACTTCTAAAAAAAATAATACGTCTGTGAAAAAAATGATACATCTCTACAAAAAAGGCACGCTTACAATGAAAAAGTACTTCTTCCATCTCAAATAAATTATAACATATTATTAAAAATAGATATCCCATATAAATTATAATGTTTCTTAAATTAGTAAGTTTTTGGTGTCGAAATATCCCTACTTTGTATAAAAACATGTTTTCCATCATTATTTTTCGATCTCTATCCACTCACAATTCTCAGCCTTATTTTTTTTTATCTTATTTTTTTTCTACTCACTCATACTTACTATTCATCCATTCACTATTCCAACAACGGCATATTGATCAAAAGTATCAAAGTCAATCCGATTTCTTAATAATTGTATCAAGTCAATACATTGCAATTTATATAAAACGGAGGGAGTAGTACGTCGGTAAAAAAATAAAAGTAGTATGCCTACCAAAAAAATGATACGCCTAAAAATAAGTAGTACGTCCGTAAAAGAAATAGTACATCTTCAAAATACTGTGTGATTGTAAAAAAGTACTATGCCTACCAAAAAAAAAACTAGTACGCTTATTAATGAACTTCGCAGTATATATCACAAAAAAACTACCACATCTCTCAAAAAACTAGTACCTCCGTCGATATTCGACTAGAGCAACAACCGTCAGAAACTATCACCATCACCGCGATCTCACATTTCCGACATCACAAATGCTCACAATCATTCCTGTTGTTGAATGTGACCACAACTAGATACTGAGTTATTTATATAGCAACACAAGCTTTTTGAGTACAGAATACGAATTCAAGTTTATCAAAACAATCTACCCGCTGAAGCAGTTTATTCTTCGGCTGCGATTGCTTCTTGTCAAGGATACAAACAAGGATCCGATGAGTTAGCAACTTAAGAACGTACCTATCTCCAGTCGGACATGTTCCTCTGTAGCATGATGTACTCAAAAGAGAGTAACGTTATAGGAAAAGATAGTACTCCATTCATAGCTAAATGGGCAACATCTTGACTGAAAATTATTTGAAAGTGCCTAAACAAGGAGGTATAAGATTCTGATTGATTATAGGATTTTGATTGAAACAGCTGAAACACAATGCCATGGGCATATCACATAACCCTACAGAAAATACAAACATGGAAGAATTCCACGAATGTAAAGGACTATTTTATCTCTTAAAACTGTTCCATGCAATGGCACGTCCCCCATTGCCCGTCACGCATGACCCATCCTGGAATACTTCTTCAATGAAATTGAGTTTTTACGACATTTATTGATTTACGACAATATCATGAAATGTCGTAAATAACCCTAGTGACATTCATCATATCATGAAATGCATGTAAGTTTATTGATTTATAATATATATTGATTGTTGTAGGGAGAAAGGGTGCAGATCAACGATTATCGTGGAGATCAATAGTTAAAATTACAAAAAGAGATCTATAAATATAAGGAAAAAAGATTATTTCTTCTCCTTCCTATTTATAAAAGGACGTACACCCTCACGCTATAAAGATCCAGTCCAGTTTTCGTAGATTCCTAATTCAGCATCCGTAAATTCTTCGTCTAAATTGACTAGTGCCGGTACATACAAGTCCCAAATGTAAGAATCAAAAGTCTGATATTTGTGCTGTGTAAAAGTTGGCATGCGACCACGTCGGACATATCTTGTGATAGTGGCGTGTCCATTTATACGATCGCAAATAGCCAGGAGCTTCAAAAATCGATATGAAATTACGTGAAGGCGACCTGATAATTCCTATACATCTGACGGCTACAATTCATACTGTCAATGCTGCATTGCATCCACAATGATTTTCATCATGTCAAACACACTCAACACACTTGAAGATACATGGCACCAGAAGCAAAAACTGCTGGTAATAGCTTCTCGTCCACTAGAAGCCATCGACTATTCCCATATTTAACTATTAGTCTAAAACCTTCACCGTCGACTTTACAAACTTCGCATCCTATGCGTCAGACGCAAAGGCATACACGAGGCCCTGGTTGGATGAGAGCTAGGACATTTACACGTTCGACGATTCAGGCTTGATAGATGTCGTAGCATCCGGCGGTTGAGATTGAAATATGGCAGAGGCCAATGAGATGGGCATGATGCATAGCGCCTTGGACTGAAGGAACTGCATTGCAGCGCCAACATCTTCTTCCAAAAGCTTGGCGACTTGCTGCTCTGTCCCGTCGTTCGACCATTTCTCCCAAGCTGGCTGATGTCCACCTCCCACGCTATCCACCTGCCATACACGAGAATGTCAGTCCCAATGGGAAAAAATGACCTGCTTTAATGCTAGCTAGTCAAATTCGTGATCACTTATCGGTGTTGGTTTACCTCTAGTGAGGATGGAGGAACATCGGCGACAAGTTGAGCTACCGCGCCAGCTCCACCCAACCTACTCATGCTCAAAACCTGGATTTGTGATTTCATTAAATAAAACATTTACCCATGAGTGCAACTGAGAACTAACGAACAAGAAAGAAAATAAAAAGGAGGCAGACGTTTAGTACACAAATAAAAAGAAGAAAATCAAACATCAAAGAGAACAATCCCAGAATACCACTGAGTAATGCGAAAACTAGTCACTAGTGCAACACGAGATGAGAACCCATATGTACCGGAAACAACTTCTACATGATAGGTTAATGTGGACAGGGAAAACACTCAGCTGGAGAGGAGCAAACGGAATATGAAAAAAAAAACATGCTATTTCCCAAGAGAAGTACCTTGACTTGGAGCCTCAGAAACTTCACATAGTCGACAATTTCATCAAGCATTGCAGCCCTATCAGTCTGCGGATAGAAGCAAAACCACTACAGTATCAATTTCATGATATACTAAATGTATAATATTCAATTTGATCTGTTTACCATACCTCGAATTCCTTTTAGTTAGATGTTACAAAACAAAGAACATAACATACTTCAAAGGATAATACCGAATTACTCCTAGTAAATTTAAGTAACCTTGTTGCAGCTGGGTACAAGTTCCTGTAGAGCTTTCATTCTCTCTGCTATTCTTTCCCTGCGCATCTGTGAGAAGGAATGCTCGTCACAGAAATCTAAATTCTTGCATAATCTTCATGCTTCTTCTACAATTAACTGAATAGGTGTTAAAAATTTACCCGTTCAGCAATACTGTGAGGGTCTGTGGCTTGGCCTCGCCTTGCACGCACTCGTGGTCGGATGGTTGGCGGATGAGACACTGGAGCTGCTGGAGCAGGGGATGATTGACCCTGAAAAGGCTGCAAGCACAAAACTTGCAACTGATCAATCGCCTTTCTCTTGCACAAAGATAAACCATATAATGCCGCACATACGAATCTGAATAAGTAAAAGCTGATATTATAATGAGACACATGATGTTACGCAACATGCAGAACAAAAAAAAAAAAAAAAAAACGAGGTGAAAGAGCATACTAAGCAAAACGAGGTGAAGAACTAAAAGAATGCGGGCATATTAATATCATATTGTCAGCAATTGTCCTTAATCAAAAGCCTAAGACAATGATCACGAGGAATTGGCATGTCCGCCATTTGACAGAGGACCAAAGCTACTATTTTCTTGTTGCGTCGACCCGACATCAGCATTTCATCATTTAATTTTGAAGATCATACGAAGCGGACCCACGTCACGCACCAAGAATTTTCCAAGTCCAGTTTCAGCACAGTTTAAACATACAGCAAAAATGTATCACTCACTAGAAGGAGTCCCACCACTGAATGTGACAATTCGAAAAATGGCACTTCATACCTGTAAAGAGCAGCAAATAATTGAAAGGAGCATCCTCGGTGTAGTCTCCGTTTAAGAGAGTGTTACTGAGTATGTATGGCAGTACTCACTACTAAAGAAAGTTCAAACCCAAAAGATTGAGTATATATGAGAACCTCTTGCACATAAAAATTCCATGATATTCCACGAAATCGATATGTAACAGTAAAAGTATACACGTATTGCCACTGCATCATTCGGAGCAAAGGCTGTTTTGATTACAAAAGTTAGGCATTAAAGTATTTCACGATAAGAGGGTAACCTGGTGAAGTTGATGCAAAGGAAGAGACGAAGGCCGAATCGGCTGGTGATGAGGGCCATGAGGCTGCATTTGGGGAAACGACGGAAACAAGTTCGTCATGGTCATTGAGTCTCCCTCCTGCATTGCATGCACAAAAACAAAGGTTCAAGGGAGATTAACATGATTGAAATGCTTTCATCAGTGAAATCATTCAATCAAAATTCACGTAATTTTGTAGTAACTATAAACTACCATACTCCTTTTCTCATGTTTCAGTTTAGAGTATGTATCTGATTGAAAAAAAGGAATGCACACAATCTTATCTTTATAGGTCCAAAAAAATCTATTCCGTCGAAATCGAATCTATAACAAACACTCTAAAAGAGTGTTCCATCAACGAACCAAATTCCACATAGAAGTACATGATTTATGCGCAGTATCCATCACATTACATTACATTGTCAAACAAGATTTGTGTTGGCCACGGGAAAGTGTTTGGAAAGAGTATATCCTCAATTGAAACCATACCACTGCTACTAACATTATTTAAACAAAAGTCAAAATATAAAGACAAAGGAATCAAAAAAAGATAGAGACACGAACAGGATGGGAAAAGGCAACGATACCCAAATTCAGAAGAAGCCCAGCACTCCCCGACAAAGCAAGAAAAAAAAGCATCTCACGCTTAAACAGCACATAAGATTGAGTTATTCTAAGAAAACATACTCTTCTATTCCATATGTTGAAACACTTGATCATATACATTTATAACGATATAATATTGTTTTCTAACGTGTTCAAGGGTCGAATCACTCATCTTAGGATTAAGAATGAAACACTTATTATTAAATCAATTTTTTTTTGCACAACGCGGACATATGTATTTGAGAAAAATGTTGTTACGTCAATAACAAAACAACAACAAAAAATTTCAATTATTAATTAAAAAGCCTGAACCCATACGTTGATTCTGGATGACGCTGACGACGACGAAGCGACGTAACCCTCGCCATCCTCCGCCTTGAAACCCCCGCCGCTGCCGCCGCCGGAGTCATCCATCCTCAACCCCAATGGCAACCCCAAACCCCCCGCCATCCCTCTATACCCACCACCAGCGCCGCCGACCCCCACATTCAGCCCATGAAGATGGGCCTGGGCCGGCCCATCACCAGGGCCCAAACCCAGCGCCGATATCTGGGCATGATCGCTGCCGGAAAATGAAGGGACTACGCCGCCGCCGGCGGTGGTGTATGTTGGGACTGAGAGGATTTGTTCGAAGAAATCGTCTCCGACTAGACTGTTGTCGTCGTCTACTGGTGGCTGATTAGCCGACATCGAGTTTGGGCGGAGAATTGCGAGTGAGAGTGAGGACGAGAAAGGTGGTGAAGGTGAAGAGGCGGAGCGGAGTGAGTTTGAGAAAAAATGAGGGCTATTTGGAGATCACTTGGCTGACTATTTTCGAGTGACAAATTATGTTATGGCTCGGGTTTTGATTTAATGGAATAAGAAGAGCGAGGTTAACATCGACATGGTTATGTTGTAAGAATCAAATGAGCTTTTTTAAAAACATCTCTCTATTATACTATTAATAATGTCTACGTTCAATCAAATTATTCACATAAATTCTTATCACAATGAATATGAGAAAACATTAATCTATACATATTCTCAACATATCCAAAATGACCAACGATGAAGGCATCGAAGGAGTGAAAGGAGCCGACTCATAGAGTTTCATCACATATAGAGTTGAAGTTGCTTGACCACAAGCTAGCAGAGTGTATTATAGAGAGTAAGAGAAAAATAGCACGATCATAATATATTGGACGAACATTGGACAGGTTACTAATCAATGTGATGGTTGTAGCTTATAGCATCGAATCAACGGTGCAACCGAACACGATACCCGATACCAAAGCCTACAGGTGATCTCCGGAAGCGGCACACCTTGAGTGCAATGTAATACTGTGAGTTCAGGTCATCAAGAAAGGTTCATCATTGATCGCATTCGGGCTGATGCTGCAGAGATTCCAATAACATGGTGAAACTAAAAACAAAAGTTCTGTTAATTGACTCTCGGCCAGCTCCTCGCCGCCTGAGAACAGCAAGCAAAATACTTCCAGAACAGGATTTTGCTTGCTGGACAGATACCTGTGAAAGTTACCTGGGAAAAAGCACAGATGCAACGCTCAAACAACTGAGAGGAATTCTTCAGACGAATCCTCGCCCTTGATCACAGTAGAGTGAGATCATGCACATTTCACTTATACAAATCTAACCAAATTCACAGACAGGCTGCCGCTTCAACTGGAACATATAATGAACACAGCAGGGGCAATAGGCTTCTCCAAACCATCCCCTTTCCTTGTTATCAGGTTATCATGAACGCCTCTTCTCTAAGAAGCTGCGATAATTGTCACGTGAATGGATTGAATATCATTCATCATGAATCACGCAGAATAGCAAAAATCAAATAAATATGACAGGAATATACACAACGTAGTGTGGGAATCACTAGCAGAATGGTAAGCAAAGAGGTCAAAATTTACACGCTCATCATGTATCCTTGGAGGTTGCAACTTGAGAATCGTCTTTCTCTTGTAGACTTGCAGCAATAGGCTTGGGATCTACTGCATCGCTTAGGGTATCAGGATCTTTCTTCAGCTCAGATTCAAACTCCTTTGCCGCCTGCAGCACAAAAGAAAACGATAAGAATTATGGTGGAACTTGTTGCAGAAAAGGAATGTCCAAACATCTAATCTCGTTCTAGAATGTACCATCAACTTATCATAAGAAGTACTACAAGAAGATGTCGGTCATTCGTTTTTTTGTCAAAAGAATGACCTCATCAAAGCGTCAAAAACTTATAGACGCTTGCAAGGAAGTAGGTGAATAGATATCCACTTTGGCAATACCATCATCTCAAGCCCATACCCTAGCATATCCGCAATACTTTCCGAAACAGTATATACCTTCAACATAATGTGGAAAGTGGATATCTCTCCAAATAGATAGAAGAAAAAGACAAGTATGCAATGCATATATGTTTCATCACTAATCTACTAAGGATAAGATAACCAAGTTAAGAAAAAAGAAGAAGAAGAAGAAGAAAACACGAGAATATTCGTCCCTTGTCCTTATCAAATATCTCAGACCCTTGGACAAAACCTGACCACAGTCCATAACGAGAACAGAGCACTCCATAAACGTGGCAAACAATCTGTTTATTAGTTGTCAACTGACTCAAATTCATAACAAGTAGACAATCCAACATACCGCCCACCTCTCATCATCTGCCTCAATACAATAGCAACATAAGTCTCCTGGGGATCTACTGTCATAACCTGACCCTAAATTGAATTTTTTACGATTCTTTACCTTTCAATCAATATTTTTATTTGATTTTATGTTTATGAAAAATTGGAATTATATTTTGGGTAAATAAATTCATAGTTTTGATTCAAATAAGATATTTTAGAAAAAGATTCGATATGATAGTATTAGTTTAATATTAAAAAACGAAAAATAATTAAAATCAGGTAAATATAACCTAACATAGTGATTCATGATTCAGCTATCTTCTCCTTATATAGATAGCTCTAGATTTTGGAAACCCTAAACTCAAGCAATTTCCACATTCGTCAGTTTCTTGTCTCAAAACCTAGCGGCCGACAGAGGAGAATAAAAAGACAAGAAGAAAAAAAAAATCCTACCTTCATCATCCATCAATCTCTTAACTCCTCTACACGACGATCTTGTATTTTCTATAATCTTGCTACGTATTCTCATTCTCAATCCGATTTTCAAATCCGTAAATGATGAAATTAGGGTTTATCTAAGGTTTGAAATTCTGATATGGGGTTTAATTGATGATGGATGTGTTGATTGATGGGTATGTGGTTTAATTTGGGGAGGAAGACATGATTGGATGATCAATTGAGAAAACAGATTTCTGCTACAATGTTCATAAATTCATAAGAAAATATTGGCTCTGAGTTTAGGTTTTAGATTCACATATAATTAAGCTTAGAATGTCTAATTTATGAGAAATTTTACGGTTCGTCAATTGGAAGAGTGTACATAAAGTTATAGGCCAAGAAGCATTAAAAGGTCAAACTGTCTCGGGTGCAGAATTCTCCGTATGCAAGTATCAAACGGCGGTTGTACATAATTAATTACATAACGAGCCATAGATCCCTAAAAAGATAATTGAGTCTAGTTTCTAACAAAATTTATGAAATCGAATGTAGAGTTTTGTACTAAAAGTTATGACCAGGTTAGTAACAAGATATGAAACTTTATAAATAATGTTGAAAACGTGAATTTGACGATTTATCATAATTTGTACGGAATGAATTACATTATGAATCTTATAAAGGTGTTTTACTTATTTTTGTTTTGATAATATGGATTCAGAGTGACGTCAATCCGTTTTTCATGAGTTTGGCTAAGCTTTTACAAGTCTACAGGTAAGAATCAAGTACGCTTGTCTTTTTTTTTGAAAATCTATTCAGGTTCATTCTTTGTGCTACGACAGACATACGTTGTACTTGGTTGATTGAGTTGAAAACAGCGTTGTTTGTTTTATTGTTTTTCATATTCCGATGATCCATGTTTTTGTGAGCTTTTTTGTGATAGTTGTTGTTTTCTGATATAGGTTGATGTGACGTGTTTTGATTCCCACATCATTTTAATCCTTGTCTTGAGACATTTTCTGACCAGAAACAACTCAAGACGTTGTTCGTCGGCTAAGTTTAGAGGTTACTTTTATTGATGTTGATGTCTCAAATAAATGAGGTGTATTCTTCTCCCGACATGCCCTGCGTGGTCCTTCTCCGGGTGGTACTTTCGTGGCTAGAAAAATATTTCATGGTGCTTTTGCTATGAATATGCTAAGAAGTTTGTGACAAAGTGTTAAGCAAGCATAGACAGAGGAACAGCGCATTATTGATCAATACATAGGACATAAGCACTTATGAAGCTCTTGATACATTCTTAGTGTTCAAACACATTAATTGAGAGATTTGTAAAGTGAGGAGTGTTTAACTTCTTGATCTCGAGTTCTCGGTGTTCGTATTGCTCTTTTTGTATCTCCTTGTTTGGATTAATGGATTTTCTCGTTGTCGACAACTGCCCGAGGTTTTCTCCTGTAAGGATTTCCACGTAAAATCTGTCTTTTTTATTTATACTATTTATATTTTGCTCATTTGTATTATATATGTAACGTTTTCATCAACCCACTTAGGCTAGTAACGATAATTTACTAGTGACAATAACATCTACAGGTCTTTGTCGTAACAATTTGGTATCACCTTGTGAGGCTTGATGTGGTAAGCCCGTTGATTATTCCAACCTTCGTATTTTTTATTGTCCTGCATACTATCATGTCAGCGAAGGAAAGTTACAATGTAGAGTCAGGAAGACCATCTTTCTTGGATATCAACCAAGTGTGAAGGGGTACAGATTGTCCTTTATTGATCCATCATAACATGAGGTCGTCATTAGCAGAGATGTCACATTTGACGAGGAGTCAATGCTAGCCAAGAAAGCTGATCAACATCGGAGCATTCAGCAGCAGGTGGAGTAGACACGAGTAGTCGAGAGATCGACATTTGAGATGGAGTATCAAAATAGGAAATCCTCAAATCCCACATCCCCATTGATATTTTGCAGCCAATTCAACAAGAAGCAGAAGATGCAGAAGTGAAACCACCGGTACCATATCTAATCCAGGTGAGACCCACTTTACAGCAGTACCAACTTAGCCGTGACAGAGAATGATTAGAGATCAGAATCCCAGTTTGATACGGCTATTCAGATATGATGACATATGCACACATTGTTAACAAGACAGTTGAGAACGAGCCTTTGTCATTCAGGGAGACCGTCGCTAGTTCGAAATGTGCCTAGTAGACTACAATAATAGAAGAGGAACTACAATCTCTTCACAAGAACAACACTTGGACTCTAATACATTTGCCGAAGGAAAAACGCATCGTAGGATGCAAATGGGTATTCAAAAAGAAGGAAGCAGGCGATGATGGCGAAGTGAGATTCAAGGCTAGATTGGTGATCAAGGGTTTCTTACACTGAAATTTTTTCTCCTGTAGTCAGATATAGTTCTAGCATTGATTTCTAAGTTCGATCTTTAACTTGAGCAAATGGATGTGAAGACAGCGTTCTATCACAGTGAACCAGAGGGTTTTCCATTGGCAGGAATGGAAAACCGAGTTTGTCTTTTGAAGAAATCATTGTACAGGTTGAAGTAGTCGTCCCGACAATGCTATCATAGGTTTTACACCGTCATGACGAGCATTGGATACACACGGAGCCCGTATGATCAGTGTGTATCATCAACAACAACCTGATGGGAGTCAGGTATATTTTTTACTCTATGTGAATGATATGTTGATCACTGGAAAAGACGAAGGGACTATTGACAGATTGAATATGCAACTTAGTAGCGAGTTTGATATAAAGGATCTTGCCCAAGCACAGAAGATCTTGGGCATGAAGATCGACCGAGATAGAAAGCATGGGGTCTTAACCTTAAGTCAAAAGAAGTATATTGGGGTTCTTGGGAATATACATGATTGTTGCACCTTTTTACCCGAGTTGATTGTTCTTATTCATTTAGTAAGTACTCCCTACTTGACCTTTCATTGTATCATAAACCTACTAGCCTTTATCGTTTTTAAATTATAACTATCTCCTTTTTTGTATGTAGTCCAATTGATACCCGATGCGCTAGATTTCTCGTTAAGCTTCATACCTAACAGCTTTTTATGTTCTATCATTCTCACGTCAGGTTCACATGATTAGCTTGGACGTCGTGGAAGCTCTCACAGCGGACCTATTAGGACTTTCATTGCATGCATTTTTATTTTATTTCTTTGGATTGTCATTTAAGTTCATTGGATATTGTGGGACATCTTTAGAGTAATGTGGTACAAGTTGAAGACAAGTGTAATTTTATTTTTATGCAATTTCATTATGTTTATGAGTTTTATATGGATGACGAAGATTATAATACGGTAAAATATAATTTACGTGTCGGTCACGTTTCCTCGGGTTTGGGGTGTGACATCTACTATCTTCCCTCAGCTCTTTTTATATCACTCAAATGAAACTGGTGCGGTAAACAATTATCTCAACTCATAAGTTGCGCTAGCACATCTGATTACTTGTAGTATCTATATGCAAAATCAAAGGGACCCTAAACATCAAACAAAATCAAGAACACCCAAGAAATAAAGGTGGCATTAGAATGTATAGATCACATGTCGACATTGACAAGGAACCAATTCTATGATTCTATGTATACAATGAACCTCAAGTACAGATCCTCAAATAGTCCTTGGTGTAAAAGTTCGCCGAATCTATTTAGTATTCATAACACACCCCTTCGTGTAAATGCCCATCTTGCATTTAAACCATGAACAGCCCATCAACCCATTGGAAATCAAGCATCAAATGAGCATTGCACGATCCAAACCCATAGCGCTAGACACATCACATGCTGATGGCTTGTGAAGGAAACATCCTCGTTTACAAAGTTTGTCCAAAAATCCCTCTGATTAATTTTTTTCGATTGCGATTTGAAAGCCCCTGAAAATATTCATGTAGTCATAGCACACAAGTTCAAGCAAACACTCATCTTAGGCCTGAACCATGGATAATTCACGATTCTATCTCGTACTAAATGCCAAATAAAAGGGGTCAATGGACTCGAACTCATTACTGTAGACACACCCACAATCCAACACAATGTTAAGAAAACCATCCCACACCGTACAGTATTCAACTACAGTAATAACTTCCCTGGTACAATAACTTGGCGAGAACCCAACTTACGAGTTCGATGCCCTAAACAATGTAAGGAACCCAGGGAGAGCCCAACAAGAAAGTCCAACACCCAGATTAGGTCTTGGTAGCATACATATGTGACCTCACAAATACATCTCTGTCATTGTATCCACTATCACTAACAGTAACCAATCAATATGATATAGAAATCCATTCTATCACGAATAAATGGCAGAAGGCCCAAAAATGTTTACCCAAAAACCCTACCTGCTGGAAGCTCTTGACGGTCTTCCCAATACTCTTTCCCACCTGGGGCAGATTCTTCGGCCCGAAAACAAGCGCCGCGACACCAGCAATCACCACAAGCTCCGGCACGCCGAGCCCGAACAAGGCGTTGCACTTAAAACCCTTTGCTGTCCGGTTCCTCCGTGGTCTGGTCCGGTTTAGGGATAGGCCGGTAGGGGTTTGGGGGTGGAGGGGAGCGAGGGTGGGGTTGAAGGAGAAGTGGGGACGGGAGAGTGAGGGAAGAGAGAGTTGGAGGAGTGAAATCGCCATTGGTGTAGTCGAAAGTGTTGGAGCGCTATCCAAAATGGAGCAGATGAGTCCTTCGCTCTACAGAAAATGGTTCTCTTTGTAAAATAACCTGACTGATGATACGTGAGCTGATAATACTCCCCCCACCATATTGATTATTTTTTTTCTTCTTTTATTAATATTATAATATTTTAGTTTTATATTTTTTTTAAATTAATATAAAATGATAATTTTGATTTTATGAATATATGAGATATAAAAAAGACAAATAAAAATGATGATGTGTGAGTTGATGTGATATAAAATGGAATTATTTTGATATTTTTATATAAAAAAAATTATTAAATATGAAAAATATTATAATTTGAATAAAACGTTCAAAAATATATTACAATTTGAATAAAATAAAAAATATATATCATTTTCTTATTTACATATGTTTTCATAATTATATTGAGATAGAGGTTTAGTAATGAGGATATACTCACTGTTATATAAGTTAAAAAAATCATCTCATACCTCTCGTATTGTTAATACATTTTTTTTTATATCACTGATATTATTACATGGATAAATAGATTAATATTTTAATTATATGGATATTAACATGTTCTTATAATATCATCTCTTAAACTACTAAGAATATTCACGTTAAATACGATAAAATAAGATATAAATATAAACAAAAAATAAAATATATAGTTGAGAAAAATATTGATATGATATTGAACAAATATGTTAAAGTGTATACAGAAACTATACAATTAAAAAAAATAAACAGTAACTTTTTAAATAAAAAATAATATTATAACATTTTTATCTGTTTTTTATTGATATATTAAAATATAAATACAATATATTGGATAATAAAAAGAAAGAAAAAATTCACCCCATCCCCTTCACACTCAAAAACCCCGAAAACCGTAAAATAGACACATACCATCTGTGCCATGAGCGGTAACACCAGAATAACCGCCGCCATCGTCGGAGCTCCGACCACTCACCAACAATGACCTTATCCTTCATCTCCTTCCCATCATGCACATCATCCCATCAACCCTAAACCAAGTGAAGCAAATCCACGCAAAACTCATCACAACACAATCCCTCCCACCCCTCACCTCTCTCTCGACCCTAATCCAACACTACCTTCGCTTCTAAACCTCACCCAAACTCGCCCACCATCAGTCCCCCTCATCAACACACTCATCAAATGCAGCAAACCCAGAGACTCATTCCTCGTATTCTCCAACTGGGTATCAAAAAAAGGACCCGAAAGTGCTCGGGGCTTGTGCTAGATCGGGGGCTCTGGCGGCGTTGTGGGAGGGGAAACAGGTTCTTGGGAGGGCTGTGAGAAATGGGTTTGGGTCGGATTTGGTGGTGGCGACGACGATGGTGAATTTCTATGGATGTTGCGGCGGTGTTGGGGTTGCACGGAAGGTGTTTGATGAAATGTCTGGGAGGAATAGCGGGGCGTGGAATACGCTTATTAAAGGGTATTGTTCGCGTGAAATGCAACAAATTGACTTGCGTATTGTGCGTAAAGGGTATCTGGTGTTTAAGGAGATGTTGGAGGATGGGGGACGGGAGGTGGTGCCGACGGGGACAACAATGCTTTGTGTTCTTTCGGCGGCTTCGGGGTTGGGGGTTTTGGAGATCGGGGCTAGTCATGGTTATGTCGAGAAAACGTTGTATGCTGCGGTGGAAGATGATGTTTACGTTGGGACAGGATTCGTGGAGATGTACTCAAAGTGTGGGGATCTTGGTAGCGCGTTGATGGTGTTTCGCAGGGTGCAAGAGAAGAATGTGTTGACTTGGACGACGATGATCACAGGGTTGGTGGCTCACTGGAGAGGAAGCCAAGCAATGGAGCTATTGGACGAGATGAAGGGCTCTGGCGTAAGAACTAATGATGTAACCTTCACAAGCTTGATCTCTGCTTGTTGCCGTGTGGGATTAGTTGACGAACCCGGGCTATGGAGAACGAGTTCATGATCAAATCAATCCAGCATTACCACAGCACAATCAACGTTCTTGGCCTTGTTGGTCGTTTAAAGGAAGCTTACGACATTCTAACGAGAATGCCTGCTCAACCCGAGCCTGCCTTGTTAAGGAGTTTCGTCAGCGCATGTAGAGTCCATGGAAATCGGAACTTGGGCAAGGAGGTGGCTAAATTTCTTCACAGAAAGCTTCACACGACTTCATCTCTATGACAGAAGTCCAAGTCCCAATCCATCATAAATGGAAAAAAACACAGGATCTGCTTTGCCAACGTCTTCCAGCTATCTCCGAAAAACGTGCACATTTGTGACGTGCAGCTTTGATGATGTAGTGAAGAATTCTATTTTCAATACACTTGTGCACGGAGAGTCATGGAAAGTGAAGGCATACATTGTAATACACAGAATATCTACCGTGACTATCACACCGAATACTAACATAATCAGTCCCCAGATGGGCTGGTACTCCAAGCTGGCTGTTCGATACAAGGAAACTGGCTACAGGAAAATTTGCAAGAGTTTCCTGAAGAACATTCAACTCGAGCATCACTGCACATTATCAAGTCGGGTACTGGGTGTTGGAATGGATTAACAAGAGCAAGCTGATAAGGATGCTGCTGTCTGAATCATTTATGATCGCTAGCCGGACAGAATGAAAAGCTCATGGTGGAGATGACAGACATAGCTTATAATAGTGGATTCATCCCCGTAACTCTCTTAACAGATTCATCCGCCATCTTCACCTGCAACCAAAGTCTTCAAGTCAAAATTCTGGGGTTGCCAACAAGGTCCGGCTATGATGTGATTTACAAGGGAACATTTGTATTTAGTGGCGATAGAAAGTTGTTTACCATTATACTGATTAAGACAAGACCAGCTTTGTAATGAACCTTTTCCAAACAAGAGAAGTAATCTAAGTGAGATTTTGTGTACCTTTGCTCTCAGTGTTTCAACGTTAGCTTTCAATACTCTGTTGTCCACGGTTCCTTCGTTATACTTTTGGCTTATGTCAGCCAGTCGTTGTAACAAGGACGAGTTTTCAACTCTCAATTGAGCAACCTGAGAAATATATCAGAAGAGTAAACGATAGGATTGATATGAATGAAAACCTGAGAATGATGAATCCATATAGAAGGTGTGAAAACTGATAACTGCGATACCTGCGTCTCAAGTTCTGTTAGATGTTGCTGTTTTCTACTCCTTGAACGTCTGGCGGACTCCCTATTGGAAAGCATTCTGATGACACCCCATGCCCACAGGCAGACAGCAGGAACTCAAAAAATTAGAGGATGTAGCATTCCACATAATAATGCAAGGCAAAATGCAAGACTCAAAATAGAAGACAGATCATTTCACCTTCTGAAACGCTTTACATCAGTAGGATCCATATTTTCAGTTGTTTCATCTTCATCTTCATCATCATCAGAAAAATCTTTTGATGAACCACTTCCAGTTGGTATTGGCTGAGAAATAGAAATCTTCGGCACGATAGGTAGGACAGGAATTACTGCAGGTCCTCTCGCATCCTTATTCTGTGATCCTGTGAGACAAAAGATCGTGATCAGCAATTGATACCCAACATTAGGCACACCTGTAATCGACTATAGCTATACCATAGGCTCATGTTTGTAAGAGATAATATGGATGTGACGCACATATAGTCCCAGCATTGAAGAAAAAATATGATTGAAAATTAAGTTATAGCTTTGACATGACAATATAAGATATCCATCTCAGCTCATTAAAACAAACGGATCCAAATTACCTGGACCAAAAAATCAAACGGAGGAATATTTAAGAGAAAAAAAGGAGGCCCATCATAAGTCAATAATATGAGTACCAAATCGAGGAAGTCTGCAATTCCGAAGGATAAGGCAACCAAAGAGAATCATGAAGGATCCAAATTGGTTTGAAAAAGAAGCAGAACTTAGGTGGGAAACCGGTAAGATGATAGGTTTGAGTTGTAAAGGTGAGGAGAGGGAGCTGATTAATAGAACTGAGAAGGTTTATGAGTCAGAGGAGAGGAGAGGGATTGAGTTGTAGTTGGTGTTCTCATGTTTAGGGTTTAGAAGGGGGATATCAGGGTGTTTGGGGCCGGTGTAAAGCGACAGGGAACGAGTAGGCAACTCAGGAAGAAAAACCACAGGTTGATGGTTGTAGCTTGATGTGGGAATTTCGGGTCGGTGATGGAGGGGTAAAGACGAAGCTTGATGCGCTTGATGCGCTTGGTGCAGATGACTTGCGAAAGTTGGTGTATTCCTTTTGTTTGGTGTATCGTGTGAAGTTATGGTTTTTTTGTATTGCGTTGTTGCTATGTGATGTGGCATTAGAGATCCTGCATGAGGATCTAAGCGTCCAGATCCATTTTATGGATCTTATTATTTGTCGCTCTTATCTATTTTAATTATCAAAAAGGAAAAAAAAAGGACCAGGGAGGCGGGAGCACAAACCTTTAGATGGAGGTTGAGGTCCCGATTGCGAAAGAGCTGAAACCGGTGAGGGGCAGTCGGAGGCAGTTGCTGGAGTATGTGATATGACAAAAGGTGCCTGCAGATACAAAAAATAAAATAAAGTACATTGCAAAACTATGCTTAATTGCTTATTACAAAAGCAAACACACAGCTTTAGCACAAGACTATGATAATTACACAAACACACACGTAGAACACCAGACTGTTTTTCCTCTCAATAACCACAGTAAACAGAAATCATCAAAACTGCTTCGCCACAAGCTCATACATAGGATCCGACGCCAAGATGGTGTTTCCAGATGCTGTTACTTTTCTTGCAATCAAAGATAAAGAGCTACTACCGCAACACCGCCATTGTATATGCAAAGAGAAAAACGAAAACATTACCATAAAGCTTATGTGATCAATGATCACAAGCAACATGAAGCAACGCTACCACTTAGTCACTAACGAGTCAGCAATGGGACACCTAATGTGATGAAGGAAAACAAGAAGCGTGATTCCTTATGCTGACCCAAACCAACAATTAGCTCGACTGTCCCAAGAATACTATAGGAAAATAAGGTTATCATCACGAGTGACAGACGAGGTCGAATATGGTAAGGCTGCACACACCCAATCCTTATCTTAGATACAATAAGAGATCTCAATCCCAAAATCAATTATCCCACCGTTTCTGCGGACTTGAGTGGTGTTAGATATACATTTGTGTGTCTTCTACTATCACAGTACCTTCTTCATATCCTAACATCAACACAGCCCCTTAAAAGCAATTATCCCCAACAAGATGAAGCGAATTCCAGCAATCGAAACCGATCCACGATCGACACCGATGAACGAATTCCACCAATCACTACTCAATCCACCAATGAACAAATTCTGCCAATCTCTTCCCAAATCAAACAACAAATTCAAATACAAATCACGATTCAAAGTCAATACCCTAGTCAACGCAACAGCATTGCAAGCCAGATTGAGCCGCCCCGTCAAGAACCTCTGATACTCTTCGGCCCCAACACCAATCGAACCCTTACCAAGCCGATCTCTGCCGCCACCATCGACACCACCGATTGTGGGAGCTTTGATCTCAACGACTTGTGATGAGTGCGAAGCGGCGGTGTTGGTGGTGGAAGATGCAGCTGCTTCTTGGAGGAATCTCTCGAAGGCCCACTCCGATGAGCTCCGATGAATGTTCGGGTAGGGTGATGGTGCATGATGCGGTGGTGGTGGTGGAGGAGGAGGCGGCGGTGACCAGAATTGGTCGGAGATTTCGTCCGATGAGAACACGCTGTCCATTTTTGTCAAGTGATGGTTGAATCTGTGGAAGTAGTTGAATTCTGGAAGGGTGAAGAAAAGGGTGTGCTGTGTGCTAACAACGAGTAAGCACGAATATTCATCCCTTGTCACACATCTAACGGTTTGATTTAGGTTTGTCGACCGGAATTTTGATTGATATTATTAGATGAATATATATTGTTTTATTTTGAAATATAAATTATAATATAAATTATATCTTTCGCTGTCATACGGATTTTCAATAATCTAATGTTATTAGTTATAAAAACAGATCTTAATGAAATACGTATTAAATATTAATTTTTTTATGTTACATTTCATGTGTATTGATTTCAGTAAGAATTTGATGAATGATAATCGCTTTTGTTTTTTATGTGATCAATAATTCAATATTTTATTATATATATATCTAGTTCTTCTTATATGTGTGTCAATGATGATGTGTGTCAAAATCATAGAGTACTTAATATCGATGTTACGGATTGATATGTTTTTACATCTCGCATCGAAAATACTGCTTCTTTATTGGAATATATAAGAATAATACAGATATGATGATGACCAGATACATCTGTAGATTATTTTTAATCGTATATAAAATTACCAAATCAAATCAGATTGTCCATGACTGGGCTAAATCAATTTATTTTTTTCTCAATTCTGAAATGGGAAGCACTTTATGCTTCACTAATATGACTGGACATTCGACAGTTTGTTATTGATATAATCATCCTCGTCATGATATATCTATAAAAAATGCTATAAAGATAAATCTTAAATAAAAGTTTGTATGGTCCATGGCATCACGTATGACGAAATTCCACTCAATAAAGTCGGGGAGATGGTGATAAAGTACAGTGGGCACAGCGCTGGTTTTGAGTCCTAAAGATTGGGGTGATGAATGATGATAATCGATAAGTGGATGATATCAGTACAGCATTCCGCATCCATCGTGGCCCCTTTGTCGACATATCCTTCTCTTCTTCTAGGGCCCTAACTGTTTCTCAATGTATCGACATTGTTACATCACATGTTTTTCATATAAAAAATGATAACATGAAAATATATTCTCTTCGTATCATAACATGAAAATTTTGTGAGCTATATATCATCCGAACGATCAAACATAATTTTATAATAAAAATATCATTAAATATTAATAATAATTTAAATTATACTCTTCAAACTATCATCATAATAATAAAAGCTATAAAAACATATCAAATCATATAATTATTATATAATATTGTAATTTTAATAAAATAAAAAATGTTGGTTTTCAACCAAAAAAATGTTGGTTTTTCTAATGATTTGTATCGTATGATGATGATAATGGGGTGTAAGTGATTTATGAGAAAGGATGAGAGAAAAAATAAATATTAATAAAATAATTTAATTATATTAATATATATTGATTATTAATTTAAAAAAACATCATAAATAAATTAAAATTGACCCCAAAAAAAAGAAAATATTAATTATAAGAGAGTACTACCTCCGTTTTCAATCAAAATTATAACGTAGGAATATAATCTTTGCCGGCATTCTCTGTATAAAGGCAGCAGCCACATAGTTTTCTTTGCCCATACTCTTCCATTTTTTTTCCCCATTCTCATATTCTTGTCACTCAATCATCTCATCACCCTCCGTCGCTTCAACTTCAACCATCGACAGGTAGTACTCTCACTCATGCATTGTTCTGATTTTTCTGGGCAATCTGGTTTCGATCGAGAGGAGTTGATTTAGGGTTTTAATTTTTTCTGGGTTTGTGTTAAAATCTCGTTTGGGTGGATGGTGACGTCGGATTCTTTGATACTCGGGAAAAAGTTCTTATTTTCAAAAGCAAGATAAAACTGTGTAAATCCGTACTCGTTAGCCCTAGCATCTGAGAAGTAGTAGTAGTAGTAGTTGTTGTTGTTGTTGTGTGAACTGTTGTGCTGTTGCTGCCCTTTTGGTCAATTAGTGGGTTTTCGATTCGTTTGAGGATTGAAGTTCGTGGTGATTCTACTTTGTTGTTACTGATTTGATTGGATGAATATTTGGATCTGATGGCATACTGTCTGGATTGTGCTGTGGGCGGAAAACAGCATAAAACCCTAACTCGGAGTATTCGCGGATGTCACTGATCTTTGAATATAGGTTGATGAGCCGTGAAAACATTTTACTAGGTAATTATTTTGTACGAAAAGGTGGGGTCATCTGCATTTTTTCGAAGGTGGCCGGATTGTGTAAACGGTCCAAAGTTCAATGGATGATCCTATGATCGATGAGTCATCTTTTTATCTGAGTTTGTTGGGGAGAGGTTGGATGATGTAGTGGTGTCCAACAATTGAGAAATCTTGGCACCTTGGTGGGCACAACATGGCATCTTATATCTCAAAATGGTTAATTTCAACAACGAAATTTGGAAAAAAGGGTAGATATTCGATAACCAACTCGAGTGCAGTAGTGTAGGATGTTGATGATTATTTCCTTGGAATGATATGGCTATTTGATACCTAGAACGTGATTGAGTGGGCCTAACACTTACCAATATGTGTTTTCCAGCAGAATGGGAAGCATAGATGGAGTTGAGTATGGTTCCTATACATACGAGCAACTCGAGAGAGAGCCCTACTGGCCATCAGAGAAACTGAGAATTTCGATAACAGGAGCTGGTGGCTTCATTGCCTCGCACATTGCTCGGCGTCTGAAAAGTGAAGGCCACTATGTCATTGCTTCGGATTGGAAGAAGAATGAGCACATGACTGAGGACATGTTTTGTCATGAGTTCCATCTTGTTGACCTTAGGGTCATGGATAACTGCTTGAAGGTGACTAAAGGTGTTGATCATGTATTTAACCTTGCTGCGGACATGGGAGGAATGGGCTTCATTCAGTCCAATCACTCAGTTATCATGTATAACAACACAATGATTAGTTTCAACATGCTCGAGGCTTCTAGGATAAATGGTGTTAAAAGGTTTGTAGACTTCTATATGTTCATGCCCTCGAGTTAGCTATCCTGTCAACTATGCATGCAGTATTCTTTTGTGCCCAAGATAGTCGTTTGTTTGGTTAATCTCATGATTAGTTATCCTCGACTTAGCATCAGATGAAATGCATGTAGAGTTGAAAATTAGTTGTCTATTTCAATTATGGGCTGTTGGTATCTAGTCATGATTATATTGTGATGTAATTGTGCAGGTTCTTTTATGCCTCAAGTGCATGCATATACCCTGAATTTAAGCAGCTCGAGACCACTAATGTGAGCCTTGAGGAGTCTGATGCCTGGCCTGCAGAGGTATGTTGGTTTTATGTGTCATGATCTTGCAGCTGAATACTGATTGAAGTATTTGGAATCCCTGTTGGTTCCTGTATTCTAAACTACTGTTTCTTTTTCTGTTGGGTCATAGCCTCAAGATGCATATGGCTTGGAAAAGCTTGCATCCGAGGAGCTGTGCAAACATTACACCAAAGATTTTGGAATTGAGTGCCGCATTGGGAGGTTCCATAATATTTATGGTCCTTTTGGCACCTGGAAAGGTATATTTACTTTGATTTTTGCCTCAAGGCGACATTAAGGAATTTGGCGTACTCTATGGCAGCATTACTATTTTTTTGTTATAGGTGGGCAAGTGAAACTAGGAGGTTTTGTGATACTTCTTACTGTGCCTACTGCCTATTGGTTATTTGTACCTATTTAGGTTGGTCTGAGTTGGCCTGTACCCCAACTTCAAGCCATTAGCTGAGGCTTGAGGGTAGCCAGAGGAAGAGGAATTATGATTTCGGTGCTTGTTCATCAGTATGTTGCCGAGGAGAAAGAAAACTAGTTTGTTGTCCATGCCTTTCATTGTACCTACTTTTTCCATCGCTGATTTAGTCAGTAAACATTGGTCACATCCCTAGTACTCACTGTTTACATTGTTCCTTGCTTTGAAAATCAAAGACGATGCTTATGGGTCGTAGACCAACTCAAGTTATATGCTGAGAAACAACTCGTGTATGTCTCAGCAAAACATTCACCATAGTCCTGTGACCATATTTACCTCAATATGTTAGGCAATGTTCATTCCATCCTCAAAACCATTTCCACTATTACCCTCGCCGATTTTCCACATGGTTTAAAATTTACAATTACCTATCCATTTTCTTACCCCCTCTCCAAGGATCCGTTCATCAAATTCATCCAATTATGATTTTTTTTCTCTTATGTTTTATGGGTTCCTGACAATTGGAGTGCTCATGCTTTGGTTATTCTCCCATGTGACCCAAAAAAAAAACACTTTCTGCTTTCTCACCTGAATTTCGTGTTTCCAGGTGGGAGGGAGAAAGCTCCTGCTGCCTTTTGCAGGAAGGCGCTTACTTCAGTTGACAAATTTGAGATGTGGGGAGATGGGAAACAGACACGGTCTTTTACTTTCATCGATGAGTGTGTGGAAGGTGTTCTTAGGTAAATGGTCTTAGCGGCTTATCTATCTGAATATAAAATGAACAAGTGTTCGGATTGCTTGAACTGTCTATTGAGTTTCATGGTCTTCTAGAACATTCATTGTACACATATCATCTTATCATCTATATATTGCATCAGATTGACAAAATCTGACTTCCGGGAGCCAGTGAACATCGGAAGTGATGAGATGGTTAGCATGAACGAGATGGCTGAGATTGTTCTTAGCTTTGAGAACAAAAAGATTCCTATCCACCACATTCCTGGTCCGGAAGGTGTCCGTGGACGCAACTCTGACAACACACTGATCAAGGAGAAGCTTGGTTGGGCACCAACTATGAAACTAAAAGTAATTGATCTCTACCCTTTTATCAATATGATCTGTGTTTGAGCCTGACTTTGTGTTTTATAACGTCCCCTTGACATCTTCCATGTTCTCTTGTTTTTTCTTATAGGATGGGTTGAGGATTACGTACTTTTGGATCAAGGAACAGATCAAGAAAGAGAAGGTTCAAGGCATGGACCTATCAGCTTACGGCACTTCCAAGGTGGTTAGCACGCAAGCTCCTGTTCTGCTTGGTTCTCTTCGAGCTGCCGATGGCAAGGAATGATGGAGAAAAAAGAATGCAAACTCATTACAGGATTCTAATCGCTTACAATTTAAAGTTACATTGTCGTACTGTCGGTGCAGCTTGTGACCTTCTAATTATGTAGCTGTTGCTATATCTTGGTCGGCAACAAGTGTGTTTTTTGCCTGCTCTGCGAGAATAATGCAGTTGGTTACAGATTCCAGTTTTATTCAACCCTTCGATTGAATCTGTTATTGTACACTTACGTTGTCGAATTTAATCATTAAGCTGGCTGGTTTGCCTGTGGCGGAATGAGTTGGCTGGTTTGCCCCAGGAAGTACTTTCAATTAAGCTGATAGCATTCTTATTTGAGACTGAACATCGTTCACCATTTTGGATGATATTCCTCTATGGAGTCGACGTGAAACATCAAACATGGACTCTTGTTTCTTCACAGTCCAGCAGTTAGTGAGACCTCAAACATGGACTCTTGTTTCTTCACAGTCCAGCAGTTAGTGAGACCGTGCATGCGCATGTTATGCTGTGATTATCATGATTCGATTGCTCAAACGTGAATATGGCATGGGAAGCCATTGTCATGGCTGAGCATCATACTTTCATTTCTTGCCTTTGGTTACACAGAACACGCCCGCAGAGGGTCAAAACGAAAACTGATGCAGGTGGAATCTAACGACCTTCATAAAATTCTCCTTGATGATCGATGTTGCCTTTGGCCTTTGCTTCGATATATTCAGACAATATTGTGGTCATCGCATATTCAGTTTAGCTCGCTAATCGGCCATGCTTTTGCACCTAGTTTGGCTCCTGAAAACTTCAACCATCGTTATTATTTTGGATTGGGAATATGTCGAGGAATAAGAGTCTCAACAGTAGTGCAAAAAGAGTGACTGTATTGGGTCCAGCATCACAATATCTGATATCGAGATAACATTCTCTTTGTTGCGATAAAATCAATTTGATCTTGCACTCCGGTTCCACAAATCAACCTGATTTATGGCATGAAGAGAACTATAAAAATTGGGTTGTGGTTGGTGTCGCATTAGCCGCTAATGAACTACTGCATTAGTTCTCACAGTATAATAGATCAATTCTAAAGATCTGCGGTAATTGATTCCCACAATATAATATACCGATTCTAAAAATATAACCTAAGAAAATAGTTCTACATCTTAATAAAAAAAATCGAAGTTATACGTGTATTCAAAACTAATTAACTCTTGTCGTATCAATCATTTTCCCAACAACATGTTGATTCTACACATTTTATATATAAACTTTTCGAACAGGACTTCTCGCTACTGATTGCATGGCCTCGATAAGACGTGATTAACTACCTTACAGTATTTTACAGGACCTGAAACAAAAAATAGACTTGGTGGTAGATACAACCCAAGTTATCCATCCAACAAAACGTTTGGACCAAATTTTCCTTGCAAGAAACGAATTTGTTTAGTCTCCATTCCATCTCCGTTGCCCTCACCGGAACTCGACATGGCGACGACGATCTCCACGGCCGCCTCCGTCGCAACCCGATGTCCGCCGCTCGATCTCCGTCGATGTGCCGAATCCTCCACGCATCGACATCGTCGATTTACTTCCATGTGCTCCGTTTCTCAAAGTGTGAGGCTCACCATTTGATTCAATTATTGATTATTAGTATCGCCATTTTTTGTAATGATATGGATGATAGTGTTTGATTTGTAGGTGCGATTGTGAGTAGCCGGAGACGAGTGTTGGAGCTCATGGCAGGGCTCGTTGTTCTCGCTCCGATTCCGGCTTTCGCTGCTGCTTCCCGTTCCGGTTTCGCCGATAGTAATCTTCACAAACTCGATTCTGTGTTTCGCGATCTCTTTGAATCGAAACCGACAATGAAAGTGATATGTTGTTAGGGCTGTTGGATTGGGTTCCATTATATAGTTCGCTGGATGTCAACTGCAAAATAAATGAGGACAGTATTCAAACTCGTGATAATGGATACTCCTGAGTGGAAGATTTTTATTCGTGTTAGAATAGTTGTTGACATGTTGCGCTTGGAGTTTTCCTGCTTTCTTCTGATTGTTGATCACTAGGATTTTGGATTGGTAATGTGTCCACATTCATGTAGATGTGTGAATAGGACGGTGGCATCGTAGGTTGGCGTAGAGAATGATCATGAGGTTTGGCATGTGATTTATTGATTGTGTTTGTGCTTTGGGTTTTGGATTGATGGGATAAGGAACTTGGTTTTCTGTTCTATGCAAAACTGCAGTGCCGGCATTGAGGGGTAAAGACTATGGCAAAAGCAAGATGCGGTATCCTGACTATGTTGAAACGGAGTCGGGTCTTCAGTATAAGGTTTTCAGTCTTGTACTACTAATCGTGTGAGTTTTGTTTGCTTCATTTCTGAAGAAGATGATTAGACAATGCTCTTTTTTCCTCTTTTTTTGGTACTTGAACAATGCAGGATCTGAAAGTTGGAATCGGCGCCCAAGCTAAACCAGGAGATGCCGTGGTGGTAAGTAAGTTTAAGAACCCTAGTATTATGACTGCAACCTGGCTGATTTTGAAAGGCAGTTTTAAGCTTTTCTACATAGTGAATGCCCTGCTGTACATCAGAATCGTGATTTTAAACTATGTAAAATTGTAGGTGGATTGGGATGGTTACACCATAGGGTACTATGGGCGCATATTTGAAGCTCGAAACAAAACAAAGGGAGGATCCTTTGAGGTAAGACTTGCTGTGTCCCTCAATCTTGCTTGCCGTTGCACAACAATTGAACTCCTAGGGAGTTTTGGATGCAGGGTGGGGAGAAGGACTTCTTTAAATTTAAACTAGGATCCCATGAGGTGAGAAATCTTGGTCCGTTCTTTTTCAAGAGTTCATTTTTTTTATACCGGCCTCAACGGTATCTCTGTTCCTATTCTTGCAAGTGATGTAGGGCGGAGGATGGTAGTATTTTTTGTTGATATTCATCCTACTTCCTAGATTTGGATATGGTGTGACGTTTTTGATGATGTGATTACTTTGGGATGCCAATTGAATCGATTCTTATTAAAAAATTGTAGGTCATACCAGCGTTTGAGGAAGCAGTCTCAGGCATGGCTCCTGGTGGCATCAGAAGGTTTTGATACTCTTTTCTCTATGTTAACTTCAAAGCATTAGCATTTCACTATTATCTTTTATCATAGAACTGTTCCCTAAGCTTGGCCCTAAACAAAACCGCCCCTTAATGTGTTCCAATTGATATGTTTCCAGAGTTGACCGTGGAAAGTATTTCATTGGGCCTGAAATATTGATGACGTTCAGTTTTAGTGCATCCGGCATGCTAGCTTCTGTCTTTCTGTATACTTCCGCTCTGCAGTTTTTGACAAGCTTCCTCTCTATCCATGCAGGATTATAGTGCCTCCTGATTTGGGGTATCCTGATAATGATTCCAGCAAAAGCGGCCCCAAGCCGACAACATTTTCGGTAATGTTATCCCACTTAAAAGGCTATCAAAGCGTGATTTTTTAATCAGTTCCAAATCCAAAATCACGCACCATATTAACTTGACAGGGTCAGCGGGCACTGGACTTTGTGCTGAGGAACCAAGGGTTGATAGACAAGACCCTTTTATTTGATATTGAGCTCCTCAAGATCCTTCCCAGTTGAGCTATGGCTCTTCATTCTTCTGTCCAATTGTTGTCGATGGTATGTTGGCAGCATCGTCTTGCATTGTTTGGATCTGGTTTCTCTAGTAGATGACCCTTTTTCGGTTTTGCTTGCAGCATATAACTGGAGATTGTCTCCTATGTGAGAATAGTGATCAACAAGAAGAGAATAATTGGAGATGGCTCTTGGTTATTTTGATTTATGTGTGATTAGAAAATTTTTGCTGGTCGCTCATACCATAGTCTTTTTGATGATGTGCGTCTATACCAACAAATATGGACAGTTGACAGTCATTTGTATGAACTATTTTCCGTGAACGAATGAAACCTCAACATGTTAACATATGTAGAGTTTCATCTCACTGCCTCGTCAACGAATTCATGTTTTCGTGATATTAAGAATGCCTGTAGGCGTATGAATCCAGGTAGAAAATAGATGTTATTTAGTGCTTCCTGGACCTTACGATGTCAAATATTCATTGACAACGGATATATGATTTGATCAATTCACACTCTCATCAGCTTGCATTATACTGCCGACAAGGCGACAATCACAAGGCTCATGTCTCAACAGAGAATAGCTCGACAGGTACGGCTGAAACTCAAGAACACATTATCAACCGGAAGCTGCAACCGGTGATCAAGACACAACAAAACAGTAGCCACAACAAATGATGAAAGATAACCATAGTGAAAGTATACATGGCATCTTCAGCAATGGTCCCAAACCGTCAGCCCCTTTACTCGCTGCCTTACTCTATGCTCGATCTATCATACAACAAACACAACGATCACCTACCTCAGCAAGATCACTTCACAGCACCTTCTCGACCTCAGCTCTCGCCATCTCAAAGATCCTCATCAAGAAAGATATCCCATTTCCCATCCCACCTGATACAGAACTCGGTATCCTCATAATACTTCACCCTATGCACATCCCCAGCCCTAGGGATATTCACCCTATACATAATCTTCACTGGCTCGAACTCCCTCCCTTCCACTAAATCACATATCACACACGAAGACGACGGTATTTTTTCAGCATCATCCTCCTTTCTCCCCGTCTTAACAATCTCAGGCACTGATCCATCTAAAAATGACACAATCTCGGGGCTCCAATCCCTGCCTTGTCAGGAGAAGTATGCATACCAGTTAAGAATACAAACCAACATCAACAAAAATGCGTCCACAACAAGAAGTGCATATAAGATCTCGGTCTCGCCATTTATCCTCAATTGGTTTTTGAGTTACGAAATAAAAAATATTATATACCGTCCCACAATTTTTGTAAAATCAACATATTTTTATTACTTAATATATATGAATATAAAATCTCGTTTATATATCGTCCCACCACATAAACATATAAATTAATCAATTGATAATATTTTACTACGGAAATCAGTATTTGATCGTCCACGTAACCACCAAACTTTTCCTCAACAAGTCAAAACGAATATATGCTATAGAGGAAGTACATCGTCAACAAATCACTCCTACATTATCACAATACACCTAACTCCCCCTCAGCTCTTACGATAATCCCTAAAATAATAGCGATCCAAATCAAACCATTGCACCGAAATTAGGACAGATCGAGTAATGCCCGACACAGCAAGCACGTTCGCATCGTTGATCGATCTCGTATTAACGGCCTCATCAACGGTCCCACAAGTCGCGGCATACACACCAGAAGACTTATTTGCAGATATCTGGACCCCGACGCCCGTGCCGCAGGCCACGAGCCCTAAAGTTCTGGCGTCGGAGTCCGATTTTTCGGAGACGAAGCGGCCGATTTGATCTCCGATGGTGCAGTAGGGACCGACGCCGATGTCCTCGACCGGAATTCCGAGGGATGCGAGGTGGGAGATTACAGCCATTAATTTGACATTCCCATTAGTTTGCGTGATGTTTCATTTAAGGCTAGAGATAAGCCATCGTGGATCAAGATTTGACATATAATAATATCAGACAACAACCAATACTTATATATCGCCTTGTGTTTACGAGTGTCCTTCTCATATCTCACCTTTGACGGTACGTTTCTTTTTCTCCGTAGTCCTGATGTTAAATAACTTGGGACCGAGAGTACCAGCCATCATGTGCTCGGAAAGGACTCTAGTCACTTCATAATTACATAGTCCTTCCATCTCATTCTAATTATGATGATTTAATAGGATATATGTTAAGTTAATAAAAAATAAAAAATTTGTTCTTGTGAATATATGAGATAAAGAAGAAAAAGCAATTATCATGGATGAGTTAATGCGATATAAAATATGGATATCTTAATATTTTTATATGAAAAAATTTGTTAAATATTGAAATGTTATAATTTGAATGAAACACTCCAAAAGAGAAATTGAAATTATTATTATTCATCTACTCACTATACAAAAAGGACATTTTGATAAAAATTCCCAACGTCAATACATTATTTAATAATCGTGTCAAATCAATACAACCCAATTTATGTAGAATGGAGAGAGTATGTGATTGTGAAGTTGGGAGATCCATTCCTTGGACTCAATATTTATAAATTTTTACATACCAGAATTATAATTATATCTTTAGAAAATTTCCCAAAAAGAAATTATTCAGAAAAATATCTTAAATCATGATATATTTTTGAAATGGGTTTTTGTCTTATAATTTCATCAAATCTTCATAATTTCAAATTAGTCCTTAAATTGATATGTATTGAATAAAATAATCCATTTATTGTCTTAAGAGCTTTATAATTTCAATGAAATCCCCCAAATAATAATTTTAAGACAAAATAATTCTCGATTTTAAATAAAATAATTTTATTTTATTACTTTCTTCGTCCCAAAATTGTTACAACATTTTAACCTGATATGCGTGTCGATGCAAAGTTTGACACGCGTTAAACGACGATCAAATATAATTTTTTTTAAATTTATCGTGAAACATTAATGCTTGTATAAACAAGTATTTTAATCTATTACATATTACAGGACGATCAGACATGATTTGATATGAAAACTAAACTTTTATTTATGCGTATAATATAAAATACGTAAGTGTTGTAAGAATTATGGGACAAATATAGTATTTTTTTTTCAAATTATTGTTTATTTTATTGAAAATATGAATGAATTAAATACAAATCGAATTCATTATTAAAATATCATAATTATATTATAAGAATTGAAGAATATTTGAAATGCATGGATCATTTTGTTCCATAATATTTCAATTATATTATAAAAATTAAAGTAGACTTGAAATGCATTGATTATTTTGTCTCATAAATAAGAATTCGAGAAACTAATTTGAAATTATGAATATTTAAAATTTCAAAAAATTTACATGACAAAAACCCTTTCCAAATGTAATTTTATTTCTATAATTATTTTCCTTTATTTTTAAATTTTTTAATGATTGTATCTTTTTTATATCTTTAATGATCATCTGTCAGCATATCTAGAACGTATGAAAAAAACCAGAGTGCAACAAATGAACTTTTGTTGACTTCTTTGAAGCTGGATACATGACTACTTTCGCACAAATTCAGTTGCTGCTAAGGTTTATTCGCACAGTCAAGCAACAATTCAGCCGAAGAAACAACGAAGAGTAAAGGAACAAAACATGGTTGCCTTCTCAATATTGGTACAGACAGCAATATTGCAATCAAGGATTACAAATTCTCAAAAGTCTAAACAAGTAAAATTGAAGAATACTTCATCCATGAAATGTTTGACAATATTCTGAAGCAAATTAACTTAAAGACAACATTGCTTATTCCAAAGAGAAGCAAATTAAGCTCCAACTATTTCAGGCTCCTCCACCGGCATATCCTCAGCTGGCCTCTCGACCTTGGTACCAATGTCCTCGGAGTAATCTCCATGAACCTAAAGCCGAAAGCCATCAACAAACCAGTTAAAAGATGTCGAAACTTGGAGAGAATCAAATAAAAAGTTATCTCCAGTTAAGATGATAGAAGCGAAGCATTTGAAGAGATGTTATACCTCCATAAGCTTGCTGAGGTCAAATTTGGGAGCCTTCAGAATCTTAACCTTTCTGATGTACACGTTTTGGAGAGGATATATGCTGCTCGTCGCCTTCTCAATTTCTTTTCCGATAGACTCGGGAATGAATTTGGCAACCAAGTCTTTCAAATCGCAGGTGCTTGCTTGGTTGATCATAATCTCCGTCATCTTGCGACGGATCTGAATCAAAAAGCAGTGTACTAACATTATTGAGACAATTCAGCGGACTATTCAATACTGATAGATTTGCATATTACTGTATTCAGAAAAAAAATAACTCTACCTGACGGATCTGGCTGGATTGTGCATAGGTAGTCCTCTTGACCTGGTTAGGGCGCCTCTTGGTGAACCCAATACAGAACATCCGAAGAGTGTAGTTGTCTGTTGTCTTCACATCTACATGAGCCTCAATCAGTGTCTGCCACTTGCGAACCAGAGACCTGAGCTTATCTGTAGTGAAATTCATGCCCTGCGTATACAGGAGTTAAAACAAATGATTTCACTCAGCATAAACAAAACAAATAGAAACTGCGTAGAACCCAAATATCACCTAAGGAAACACAAAAGCCACACAGTAAGCTGTAGTGCCTACCCAGAAGTTTGTGAGCACATTTCTTCCTTGAACATCTTCGACCCTCAAACGGATCTTCCTGAAATGCTGATCCTCATCATTTTGAAGGTCAGCAAGAGATGCCTCAATCACTCTGTGTTTCAGTCCTTCAGATGCAATCTGACAGGAAAAAGAGGGTCTTATTATTTATCTATCAAAATATAATTCTAGAAATCTTCATATAGCAGATGCTTTGAGCATCGTTTAAAGATGAGCCAATTGAAAAGATCCAAAACATTACCACCGAGAGAATGCATGTAGAAGCCAGATCCTCACAATACCGAAAAACAAAACTTTAAATGGTAAGCATATAGGATCTTGACAAACTCAGAAGAGAAGTGCTGAACACATCATTTTATCCACACTAAATGTTCCAGTATAGCAAGCATAGAAAACCAAGACCACTTTTTCTGTCCGCATGAAGGTTTTAGAAAGCGTAGAGCAACACTAAGAGGCGAGCACTCTGCCTCATCGTACATAAGCAAGGGATTTAGATTTAATATAAAGAACCCAAATAAGATTAACGTGTCAGGCCTGATAATAAAATCTGTTTTAACACTTTGCATTTTTTGTGGGTATAGAAAGCTTTGTTCACAAGCATTTAGCACACTTTCCAACATTTAGCTCACACGACAGGAAAAAACATGATTCATACATAAATTAGATACTCACCAACATAAAGGGATGGGACCTAAAAGTCCGATAAGATCATTAATCATGAAGACGGTAAAATAATAGAAAGGTAAAACTTTTGTATTTAAGCTCAAGCAGACGCACAATTGAAGCTCTCAAAGAAACATAATTTTAACATCATACCAATGAAAATAAAAGAATGAACTGCTGACACAAATTCTGTTCTCTTGGTGTAAATATACTCAGAGTTATTAATTAAAAAGAGAACCATATTAATCATAACAAATTGTAATTTGAAGTGGGATTCAAACACCGCTTCGCACCACATTCATTCAAAGACCACAACTTTTGACAAATGAGATGCATCAATGCCGAGCACATCACACATTTCACATCAAATTATAATGGAGAATTACCTTGGTACCCTGAGTACGAGTAACGAGGGTCTTTCCCACGTTCCTCACATTGAAGATCGATGGTGCCTTGATATCATACCAATCCTTCTTGGAAAATGGATCGGCACTACATCAAAGCCAAAATAAGATAAACCCATATCAATTCCACTCTCCAGTCAATCAGACCTAGTTAGTAAAATAACACATACTATTACGACTAGACCACTTCGTAATTATCGCAAACTTTATGTCTACACGTATTATTCCTTCCGTCCCATACATTATTAAAAATGAATATCTAACATAAATTACAACACCTTCATAATTGGTCATCTTAAATTGATCGATGTATAAAATCACATCTCTTTCTCCCAATTCCGCTCACCCTATGCCTACACCCTCTCAACGACATTTAGATAAAAAAATTAAAAAGTCAATGCATTCCATGATAATCGTGTCAATCGACACATCATAATTTATTTTTATATTTTCTCAATAATTCAACCATCCAAAACATTTTCGCCTGTTTTCCCCACTCAGATCTAACTTAGATCATCTAAGCCACACACGGAAACACTAACAATAACTTTTTTCAAACAGACATTGATCTAAAATTGTGGTGATTAAGTCATGTTACATCCCTGAAAAATCTAATATAAAAAAAAGAGAGTTTTCAAACAGAAGCGACGCATTCGATAGGAATGTAGGTTTCACTTACGCCTTCTTCTTGCCTCCCTTCTTTCCCTTCGAGATCCTCTTGTTCTTCCTATACAAAAACAACACCACACAATCAATAAAAAATTCACAATCACAATCAGAGTACCAAAAAACAAATCGGTGAGAGAGTTGATAGATGAGTAATGAGAGAGACCCGACGGCCATGGTTGATGATTTTTTTGGTCTTGTTGCTCCGCCGCCGAGGAAGAAGAAGAAGATGTGACTGAGACGAGTTGCAAAAATGAGAGCGATGAAACCCTAAAAGGAATCCTTGTGGAGTTCAAGCACTCTATAGTAGTATGGACTGTAGAGTGTGTTGGGCCGTATTGTTTGGGCTGGCCCGTTTTCGGTTTGTTGGGCTGGTCGGCCTTATTGTGAAAGCCTCGGTGTTTGGGCCACATTAGAATTGCATGCTGCAACATCTCAATATAATTATGCAAATGGTTTTACTGAATACTCGCTTACTCCACTCGTATCGCGAACCGGATACAACGTGAAATATGATACGTAAAGAATATTCTTTAAATTTTATGTCACGATCGGGCATAACGTATCGAACAATGTATCTCGTAACATGAACCTCCATCCAAATCAATTCGGAACAATTAACACAACGATAAAAAAACACCCCGTAATCTTTTCGTGGTAAAGAAAGAAAACAAAATCTTGTCGTTCGATAATTATTCTCTTAACAATGTAATCACGAATTTGATGCATGATTCCATTACAATTGGTTTATGAGTATTTTTTTTTTTTTTTTCGAGGTCAACCGAATGACGATGTTGGTAACTGGATTTCGATCATTTAAAAAGAATAAAATTCGACAGGCTCATAAGGATTGTTAAAATGACCAGCACATACACCTTAAAGATTTTTGGTGTTTTGCATGTTTTTTCGCTGTTTCCATTCCTAAGTTGTTGAAGATGACAAAACATAACCGTAGAAAACAATAAAAGATCGTGTTCATCAAGAGATGATGATAGTGATATTAAAACGAAAGTCCAATGTTTACATCGATGAGTCAACAAGTATAGATGTAGTCTATGGTATACATACGTATATATACACGCACAACCGAAAAATGGACAGTTTCCATTTTTTAAATTTGTTTTTATTGGGTGAAAAATTGACTTTAGATATGAGCAGTCAGTGTTGATAAGTTACAATCACTTTTAGTTGAAAGATGAGGCGTCATAATGCTTAATCGCCAAACATAAACAATTCCAATTATGCCTAGTCACACTGGATGGATTTAGACTCATCATAGCATTTACCAATTCTAAGCATTGAAAACCATTCTAAATTTGAAGAAAAATCAGGGTCCAAGGTTTAGGTCTTGCACAATACACGCATAAGTGTCACCGATTTTACCATATATATATATATTATTTTATCTATATTAATATAAATTGTTTTTATATCAAATTAAGTTCAATCGTCTGTAATATATATGAGGTTGAAATACGTAACTTATATAATCATTAATGGTTCATGTTAAATTTATAAAAAATTATATTTGATCATCGTTATATACGTGTCAAATTTTGTAATGACAAACTTATAAATCAAAACATTACAAAATAGCGTGGAACCGATAGATAGTAGTTGGTCAAGCTAGGTTGGCGACTTGGCACAACGAAGAGGGGCCTTTTTCTTTGGCTTGTGAAAATTAGTCAAGCAACCTTCTTAGGTCTAAAACAATAATGCGATAGGAATTCGTATATTGGACTTGAAACAACTCATTCAATCCCTCTAACAAAAGTGAAAATTGATTCAATATTTTAAAGTTTGCAGATTGAATCTAAAGTCGATTGATAAGATTAGTTCATCTGGTCGATTAGTGTAACTCATTACAATAAAAGTTTCATCCAATTTCTCGTTTATTATGAAATACTTATATAATATTATCTATATCATCATTTTCCAAACACTGTTCAATATAATACTTGAGTGGTTTTAATTCCGCACATCGGAATTGTTATTATTTGCACAATTGCACTATTAACTTGGGACCATCAACCCATGATCGAAACCATTCTCCACTCTTTGCTCCTTTACTTCTATTCAGAGGAATCGCTCTTTTGGTACGCACATGGATTAAACCAGAATAAACAATAAAGGGATTAGTAATATTCAATCATTATCTTTCACAGTCATGTTCATGTTGGATAAAAATGAAATTATGAAACTAAAATTCAATAAAAAAATCTATTTGTACTATGATCATGTGACGTGTGTTGGTCGGGAGTTGAACGATGGTCGAATGTAGGGTGACGGGTGGTAATGTATGGTCGGGCGATCGACAGTCGGTGGTCAACGGTCAGTGATCGATGGTGGTCGGTGATTAGACGACAATCGAGTGACAACGGTCAACGACGACGATCAACAATGATCAACAATCAGAGGTCGATGATCGACGACCTAGACAGTCTGCAGTTACACTAGATGGGATTGCTAATCTCACTAGGTGGATGTGGGATTGATAGTGAGAAGATTAAACTGATTATTTCACTAGCTGATAGTGCTAATTCAATTGTTATTTTTCTTATCAAACATAAAATTATTCAATTTTTTTTCCTAGATATCAAACATGGCCTAACTATTTATATCCATTAAATCTTCCACAGTTAAAACCGACCCAAAACAGGGATCAATGTTGATCTATCGTCACCACTCTAACTTAAATCGAAACTTACCAAAACGAAGATGGCTCCCTTTTCCCTTTCTCGAAGGATGGGAACTTTTAATAGAGGTTGAGTAAAATTTTGGCATCTCTATCTTGTCTGGTCACTCATTGTCTCTCAACTCTAGTATGCTTCCATGTGGGCATGTCAGCCAAGAAAGCTTCTGAGAGCGAGTGAGATTGGTTCAAATCAAAGAGTATTCAAGCACAAGAATAAGCATTCTTTTGGAGAGTAGTGTTCAACAGCTTACCCTTTACAGTGAGATAATCCAGCATAATAGTATCTTTTCGGTCATTGGGTCGTATTATATGTTATGGTATTCATGTAGTCGATTATGTGATTATCTTCATTTAGTCGAACTTGTTAGTCATGTCATCCTACTCACATGTGAGAAAGATAAAACCTTTTTGTGTTCATTTGCGTGGCCCAATTCTTCAAATCCCCAAATTAGGAAGATCTTCATCATGGGTTCTCATTTTATGCAATTACCTTGCTGGAATTTTGTATAAAAATATTGTTACTTGTATGATGTTGTTGTCCTAGAAAATGAGGCATTGAAAGCAAGTCTAGTACTGTCCTTTTTGTCTATTTCTTGTACGCAGTTTCTCGTCTTTTCTTTCAACTGCCGATTGATTCCTCATATCTGTCTCCGTTTGGATCGTCTCGTCCTCCATTTGCCCTCTGCCCCATTTTGTTCCTCACATGGAAAGTTAGGTTTTTGATGGGGTTTTGTAGATGGAAGTTTCAAATTTCTTCATGCCCAGATCAAATCAAGGGCTGATTCCAAGTTTTATGAGGCTTTTCTCAATTGGGTATGTTTCAATTTCGCTTCTTAGTTTGAATTCGATGTTTTTTTGTAGTTCAATTGCTCATTGTTTGATATATTGGTTTTGTAGCACACAAGCTGTTTGTTGAATTGCTAAAGATAAGTGGTGAGTGGTGAAGTTTTCTGGGCGTGGAATTGGCATCAAGATGAGGGACTTCCCATCTTGTTTCGGCGAGAACGCGGTTCAGATAGCGGATTCATCTTCCTCGAATGGTAGTAAAACGGCTCAGAACGTGGTTACATCTGTGTATCAATGTCGATTGAGAGGGCGATCGTGTTTGATTACACTGATTTGGAGTAAGCATCTAATGGGTCAAGGCCTCAGTGTTGGGATCGATGATTCGAGTAATCGATCTTTGTGTAAGGTTGAGATAAAGCCGTGGTTGTTTTCGAAGAAAAAGGGTTATAAGAGTATAGAACTAGACGGCTCGAGTTGCATTGATGTGTATTGGGATCTCTCGGGGGCTAAGTTTGGACCCGCGCCTGAACCTTTGGAGGGTTTCTACTTTGCGATCATATCGAATAAGCAAATGGTGCTTCTCCTCGGGGATTTGAGGAAGGAAGCGATCAAGAAGACGAACACCATTCCTGCTTCGAGCAATGCTACTTTTATTGCAAAGAAGGAGCATGTTTTCGGCAAGAGAGCCTTCTACACGAAGGCTCAGTTTTGTGATGGTGGACAAATACACGACCTCATGATCGAATGCGATACTGTCAACACCAATGAGCCATGCCTTATTCTTCGGGTAGATACGAAAAATGTGATGCAAGTGAAGCGTCTTAGGTGGAAGTTTCGGGGTAATCATACGATTTTGGTTGATGGTCTCCCAGTAGATGTTTACTGGGATGTATATAATTGGCTCTTCGGGACGAATCCTGGAAGTGCTGTTATTATGTTCAGGGCTAGTCTTTCGGCTGAAAAGTTGTGGACTATTCAGCCCGTAGCTGATCTTGGTGCATTGAATTGGTCTCATTCACAGAGATTTCGAGATCCTCAGTTGCATCATCTTGGTTTCTCTTTGTTTCTGTATGCGTGGAAGCAAGAATAGCGAGGTGGAGTTGCTTTTCATTGAGTTCTGACTGATACTTTAGGAATGTCCATCTCATAAGCTGTCTGAGAATGGACTATACTAAGTTCGTATAAATGGTTTCGTTGTTGTTCTGTCTTTCTTCTTGTTTGGTTTCTTGTTCTATTTGGATTGTGATTGAAACGACAGTAAATTAAACAGAACAAAGCCGATTTTGAAGGCTTTGCTGCGATCCTCCTTTCTAAGTTGATGTCATATGTGGTGATAGTTTTTCTTTATCATTTCGCCTTGTAACGAATCAATGCACGCTGAGTGTTCTCATGGTAAACCATCTGTTGATGTTCGGAACATTTCTTGATTATTTTCAGTAGCAAGACTGTGATGATCATCTACTGATGTACATGTTTCACTTTTATTTAACCATTGTTTACCGTCCCGTGGAATAACGTTTTATTCTGTAGCCCTTCGATATATACACCCCAGTTTGAACTTGTGGTGCAAAAACAAATGGATCTGACATTTCATTTTTGTATCGGTTTGGAGTTTATACTATTAAGTGATGGGATCGGATCAGCTTTGCTCACAAAACATCCATTGGAGGTTGGCGGTCTGTAAATTCTTAATAACAGCTGATGTTGATTTTGCTGGCTTCTTTGGTTAATTACTCTCTTTTTTGCAGGTACAACATCGTTTTCGTGCTTTGTTCTTTATGCTATGTTGATATGTGCAAGGAATAGGCGTGATCTAGCTCCATGGCTACATGTATGAGATTTCTTGGACTTCTTCATTTCCTGTATATAATTCATCGCTTTTGCCTTTAGGATTTAGATACTGTAGACTTTCTCTTGAGCGTGAAGCATTCGATAGAAAGTACCTCAACATGATAGAGCTAGTCCTAGGAGAGATTCTCGTGCCGTGAGAACCTGGCATTTTAAGCAGCTGTTGTTCTTCTGGTTCGGCGGATTCCTTCGAACGATCCAAACGTATGAAATATAAGGGCAAATCTTTGCTTTCTTGACAAGTCCTGTAATAAAATTGCTGGGAGATATCCTGTTCCGATACCTCATCAGATTCGGGAAACTGATGATGGGATGCAAGTAGCGATGCCTTGAAACAATCGACTTTGAGTGTGTAGGTTAAGCAGGCGATGCAGGAAGACTTGCATTTATCCTTTGCAAAATGTAGCAGGATCTGAACCTGATTGTCTCTAGGTTGTTATGGTTAAACGGTAGAGCCACCAATGCCTCACCAGAAAACTCCTCAATCTCAAGGGATCTTTTGCGCAAGGGTCTAAAGACGTCTAAGTACCACGTATGTTATTACGCATTACCTAGTTTGATATCTCAATAAGATCTTACTTCACCGTCTTATGCGAGATAAGCTCACACATTTATTCCATGTCTATGCATTTCAGAGCTTGACGTACATTTATCTTAGATTTCTACTTGACGATAGCATATAACGCATCCCAGGTTTGACATATAAGTTCGAGAAAATCCTTTCCCTATCTCATGATCAGTGCTTCGGCGCTCAAGACATTAACAAACTGTCTTTTTATCTCTCCACACTTCGTACCCGATTAGATCATGCGATCAAGACATTAACAAACTGTCTTTTAATCTCTCCACACTTCGTACCTGATTAGATTATGCGACGCGTCGCCTTTGTCTTTTCTGACTTTCCTTGTCGGTTTGGGTCTTGATCGGGATCAGTCAAGCTGGAGCGTTTATTGAAGGGCAATCAAACTATTCAACCGATGCCATTTTGAGTCACTTTGGCCTAGTGATTAGTTGCACTATTCCATTCTTTTTAGCTTTGCTTTTGTTCCGTTATCTGCATTTGCCGGTAAATGTTGAGACTCGAAAACTCTGTTTGATGGAGTATAGTCAGTCAAAATATAGGAGTACACTTCTGGAGATTAGAATTTACTGCGTACAATCCGACCGTTTGATGGCGCCGTTTCTGTTCTTAAATTAACCATTCATGATTCAATTCAACTCCCCCGTGATTGGAGGGTCCCACGTTTGCAGTCTGAAATTGAAATTGTTACCCTTAACTGTATTAGCCTAATGCTGCCTATCACGCATGAGACTTTTTGACTGATGCTGTGCCCTTGTTGACTAAATGATCTTTTCATTACTCGTTTATGACGGAAACATCTGAACAGTTGTTGTATGCATCTGGTGCTGTTGGCTCGTGATCTGCGGTAAGCATTCGGGACTCACACACAACACATGGTATACATATATTTTTTTATACAAGTTTTATCTTCATATCAAATCCCATCTAATCGTTTTGTAATAGATATTATATTAAAGTACGTAATATATAACCATTGAATATAAGTCTTATCTTCATATCAAAAATCCCGTATGGTCGTTCTATAACATGTATTATGTTAAAGTATGTAATATATAACAATTGATGATTCACGAAAATTAAAAAAAACCGCGTTAGATCATTGTTATACATATATCAAATTTTACATCGATACATATGTCAAATCAAAACGTTATAGTTTTTTAGGACGACAGTAGTAATTCATAGCTCTAGGATGAGTAGAGGCGGCCAACAGAACAGTTGATGAAATAGCACACTATGTATTACGTCCGAGTGTCGTCGAGGGGAACGGTGTCCTTTACTCCCCATTGTGATGTTTGAATTGTTCCTCTAGAAGAGAGGTTGCATTTTTTTCTCACGGATCATCCTTTCGATCTCTCTTCCAACTTGGCATAATTGTTGTTGGGCCGAGTGGGCCAAACTTCATGCAAGATTGACAGAGACGATTCATCATTCACATGGGCTTCGAGCCCATAAAATGAATTCGTTCGTTCCAGCCCATCTGAAACGACACAAAAGCACCCAAACCCTTCTCCTTGTGGTAGCTTTGGCGGGAACAACATAGAGCTCCAAGCTCCGTCGTCGATGTGGATCTCGAGGCGATCGAACCCTTTCGTTTTCCGATCTGTCGAGTAAATCGATGGCGTTCGACCAATCTCCGTTGTCTTGAAAAGCTGGGATTCGAAGCCGGTGGAGTGGACGACGGAAATCATCGTCAGGTGATCTGGTTCTGAGGCGATGGAAGTTTGTGCTCTCTCCTGCTGTTTCATTTCGATTTGATCCTATTGCAATGTTGTGAGATTAGGCGTGCTAGTGTTTGTTGTTGATTTGTGAATTCCTGTTCGATTGAATGTCATAATGCGTTGTCTAGGGTTTTTGGCGATCGAGGTTTAGGATGTTGTGTGAGGAGAGGGATGCGAGGGTTATGAGAAGGATGAGATTGTGTTTCATGGAGTTTTCTTGTGCTGTAGAAATTCTCTGGATAGTGTTTTTGTTGTATGATATTTTGTAAGAAGCGTTTCTCGCTTTGTTTGTGAGCATAGTTGAAACTTGAAAGTGTCGTAGGTGCTTGGTTTAAGCCCCAAGGGGAGCCATGGGATAGGACAGTCACTGAGAGCTACTGTTGTGGATTATACCTGCAGCTCTCAGACTTGCAATTGTGCTTTGTTCGTTTATTGTTGATGGCGTTATGATGGTGCAGTTCCCTTAACCTGTGATGCTCTCAATGAGTGCTTCGTCAGGACATCTGATATAACCGATACCTGTAATCTCGTTCTATGCTATGTAGAGATGCCCATGTTTGCTTACTCAAGTACCAGGCATTCATTTGAGGCTTTGAGCTATTGTGATTGTGTATACATCTTTGTTTTGCTGGATTGAAGTATTGGTATCGGAATTCTTTGCCAAATAGGCTGATACTTGGGTTGGGTTTTAGGGCTCGAGATGTGGAATCTAGAATTTGTCCGAAGACAATCCCTTCGGTTCCCTGTGCTGTTCCATGTGACTTGGTCAATGAGACATGGAGACATCGGCCATCTGCAAGAGAAGAAAAAAGGAACACTGCTGTTGACGGACGAAGAGAAGGTAGATAATGCATTACTTCATAGATTCCTCTTTGCATAACATTCCCCGAAAATGTGATTATTGTCTTTCACTCTTTTTCTAAATTACATGTTATCTCTTATGGAAGTATCTTTTGCTCTGAGAAATCCCAAACCACTTGGGCTTTTTGTCCTTGCCCTGTTTGTTGCACTTAGATTCCATCCATGTTGCAATTCAACGATCTTATTATGCTTGCTGGAATGATCCTTTGGCATTCTTTTTCTTATCTTGGATGCAGTGCTTTTGACGTATGCAATCCATGCACATGACTTTGTTTGTGGATCCAACAAACCCAATTTCACGGTAATGTAAATCATACTTGACTTCTTTGTGCAAGCTCGTTTTGATGTGTACTGTCCGATAGTTTAGGTGCTTGTCCTTTGAGTATTTCAAGTTTAACTTGAGTACTATCACTTGGATAGACTGCCTATGTGCAATTTTACATGTTGCTGATGTGCTTGATGCAACTGAACTAGAGGTTAGAGAAAGACCATCGATCATTCTGTCCAATGCCCACAGTCCAGAAAACTTACGCATATTCACATTGTTGTATAACTGGCAATCTTGACTTCATGACAATCGGTACAAGCAGAATGTCATGGATGCATCAGTTTCACCAAATCTTGGATGTGCAAAAGTGCATCTTTATCTGCCTAATCATACTTCCTGATTCACTTGAAGTTTGTCATATTTTGTTCTTTGAGTCATTTTGCTGGTGTAGAAAATCTTGCCGAAACAGAAAACATGATCATGCCGTTTTTGTAAACTGAGGCCTCGCTTTCTGATTGATAGAAGCAAAGCTCACTACCCTAATTGATGACTTCAAATTGAACAATTCTTTTGTTGCTGGAGTACATATTATTTAATCTTATTGTTTTTGTTATGTTACTTCTTGATCATGGTTGTTGGTGCGTATGATAAGCCCTTTACGTTATTTTCTTATTTATCAATGATAGTGAAGTTCCAATCCATTTTATTTCCCAAGGTCCAACCTCATCGTGTCCCTTTCTAGGGCTCATTTGGCATGGCGTCAGAATCATCACATAAAGGTAGCTTTATTTCATTTTGGTGACAACCTAGATTACACCATTGCTAGCCGAAAGTTTTCATCTCTTGTCAAGGACTTCAGGTAACAATCCTCGAAGATCATACTCGAAAACTTTTAGTGCTTGATCCACTTATCACAGCCGTCTCCGAAAACGACATCATAGTTCCTTGTGGAATCCTAGGCAAAGGAGAAAGAACAAAATGCCATGGGGCGCATCTGGTTTTCATTTTCACGCCGTTTGTTTGCTTTGTTGGTTGGTAGATTGCTTGGCACATGCTCTGTGGGGGCTTTCTCTTCTCTGTATTTTTTTATGTTTAAAGCCATGTTAGTGCGTGAAATTGAGCTGTCTACCCATGTTCTTGCCTGTCTTTTTTTTATCATTTAGGAGTATCTTGTTCCTACCTAATCTTGAAGTATCATTAAGTTCTAATACTATTCTGTTCATTTTTAAGTGTCCTGATCATTGAACCATTCTTTTTTCCAGGATATGTCTAGTGTATCGCAGAACGATGCATTTGTTAAGAAACGAAATTATCGGTTAGTGAGATCTTGCTCCTTTCACTTGTTACATTCTCCAATTGCCTGGAAGTTCAAATCTAGAGTTGAATTCATACATTTTTAGCCGTGAACCTGCACTTTTATGGCCCCTACCCCTCTACCGCTTCTGGCGCGGCTGCTGCAGCTGCCAGAGAAGGGAAGCTGGACTCAGTAGATAGGATCCCGACTCCTTTTTATCTGTTTATATGTATATATCTATGTCTGTTAGAAGTTATAATCGTTTCAGAAGAAATCTAAAATGAAAAAGTTAAAAACATAGTCTAACAAAAGATCGAACTTATGATAAACATAACTAGAATATTATTTTATTTCCTTAACATAGACAAATGTCCTAATGGGGCTTAGAAAGTCGATAAGGGAATGATCTTTGTCATACCAAATGCTAAACCTATGAGTGTCAGACATCATCTATTCTAGTGTTAGTGGTTGGTAAGGCATGCCAAGCTAGGCACAGACAAACACAGGGGAGAAAACACTATGGCCTTCAACGGTCATAATCTGAACCTCCTTTTCCAATATCAGTAATAAAAAAAATTGCACCAGAATCACGAAACACCGTGGATTATAAACTATACAAAAGTGATAAACTTCTTGATCTGAAATTTGAATTCAATCTCTCCTCCAAGCATACAACACCAAGGAGAATCCTACTCCGCCACTCCCACCGGAACACGAGCTCTTACCACAGTCGCTATTCTCTTCTGCCCATTGCAAGACGCTTGAACATGACGGCGATGGCGATAACATCACCGGCGTTGTCGAGGCCGATAAACTCTTCCTAAGGAACTTCTTCTCCTGCCCGACCATCTCGGGAAAGATCCCTCCGTCTCCGACCTGAAAACCTAATGCACCGTAGCTGTTGCACCTTCCACGGTCAGTACTGACCCAGTTGAAAACATCCCAGAAAAAATCTACCCACATTCCAGCAATCAGTATCCTCTCATTTCCTCTGAACTTCCATGCTAATCTCTTGACAACGAGACTGGCTTCGCCGTCAACTTTCAATCTTAGCACTCCCCCGGTGCATTTTAACTCAATGTCATGCGTGTTCCCGTTGAACTTGGCTGTGGTCTTGAAAGTTCTTCTCGCAAACAAGTGCTCCCGCTTTGATAGCTGAGCCGGCTCAGCAATCCGGCAATTCATGCTCTTGCCATTTCCCTTGGTCACAAACCCTCTTCCGTCACCAAGAAAGAACTCGAGTTTGCCATTGCACGTGATTGCAATGTAGTATAACGACTCTGGCTCAGCGGAGTCACGTGTGAACTCGGCCCGAGTGAAGTCCCAATAAACCTTGATCCTCCTATGATCTTGGTCTCTCTGCGTAATGGTTGTTAGCTGTTGGATCGGGAACGGGGCAAGTTCGTGGTGTTTGGATGAGATTGACGAGGTGTTTGGTGGGGAAAAGTTTCCCCTTTTGTGGTTTTTTTCTTATTAAAAACTCATACATCAAAATACAAATGTGTGCATACATATATACACGAGTACATGTGACGCATACATCATGCCTTACGTTGCAACCTTCGTGGTGAGGCCCTCCTCTTTCTCCACTCAGGATTAACTAACGGCTCACATGCTCCTCCTAATCCTGACATGCCTTAAGATCACGAACACTCATCAAATGACCTTCGTTGCTAGCTTTACTCCTGACATTGCCTTTGTGAGTGCGTCCGCTCTCTGTTCTCCGGTGTTCACGAACCCCACCTGAATCTGTCCTTTTTCCACACATTTTCTAATGAAGTGATACCTTGTCTCAATGTGCTTACTGCGACCATGAAACACATGATTCTTCATTAGGGCGATAGCAAACTTGTTGTCCACGAAAAGGGTTACTGGCTTCGGTTTCTTCTTCGTCACTTCACTAAGCATGTTTCTCAACCATAAAGCTTGGCATGCGGCTGTTGTGGCAGCCATGAATTCTGCCTCGCATGATGACAATGCGACAGACTTCTGCTTCTGTGAAGTCTAGAACACTAAACTTTCATTGAGATAGAACGCCATGCCACTGGTGCTCTTTCGTCCATCGGGATCACTGGCTAAATCACGAGTACATACACGAGTACATGTGACGCATACATCATGCCTTACGTTGCAACCTTCATGGTGAGGCCCTCCTCTTTCTCCACTCAGGATTAACTAACGGCTCACAATGGTCTTGGATGCCGGTCTATTTCCGAATAGGGGGAACCTTGACGGATACAGAGAGATCGTAACGCAGAACAATTCCACGGCCTGGATAGTTAGGGAGTGAGTGAAGAGTGTCTTGGACCAGGTGAGCGTGAGAAGAACCGGCATGTCAAAGAACTGAGCTTGGTATGTACATGTGGTTAACTTCTGCGGCGTTCGAGGTGAGGCCACGTTTGGGTTGCTGAAATAAATCGGTAGAAACATGCCGTAATGGCATCAAGAAATATTGACTCTATAGCACACACATTGAGAGTGGTTTAGTGGAGTTGGCAATGAGAATGAACTCGGATGCCTGGAAGGTTTTTCAAGGGAGTCTAAGAAGAGGGATATTTGGGGTTTTGGATGGTATAATGGTTGGTGTGGTGTCCTCTGGTATTTATTTTGAGGAGGTTTTTTCTATGATTTGGAATCTATCATGTGTATGTCATCATCATGGGCATAAGTTGCCAAAGAGGTTATAATTTGTTGTGGCTGTGGGTTCAAATCATGCTTAATTTTCCTTCTTTGGCTGCTACTCTATAGTTTCAAATAGTCCAGTCATGTGAGCTGTGAGGCACAGTGAGACTTGCGCTACAAAACAAACGAGCTTTTTCGCTTTAGGCGGTACTTATCTGGCACCATTTGTAAAGGGATAGTCCCTTTTTTATAGCCGCGACGTCTTATTTTTCTAAGATGATCTTTGTATCCAGTGTGATGTGAAAGTTTGCCATCTAAACAGCAATTCTTTGATATTTGATAAGTTGAGTTGTTGTGTCGTTTGGGTTGATGAAATGGCTAAGAAGAAGGTCGATATCGATACTAGTTGCATTCTCTGTTCATTTTCCTGATGCGCGAGGAAGAGGATGGGTTAGTTTTCTACGTATATACATTGAGGACGACGGAGGTTTTGTTGGAGGTTTGTTAGCCAACTGATTTTGAAGGTTGTCAGAGGTTTTGTAATAAGCCTGCAACGTGATGAGGTTGAACTGTTCTTCCCTTGTTGGGTAGATAATACTTTGTGATGGTTTATGGTATAATACCAGAGTGGCTACAAATTTTAGTCCTTTCCGCACTCTGTCCTTGAGAGCATTAGAACCTAACTTTAGGGTTTACGTTACACAAAGAGGTCGATAGATCGCTAACTTATGATTGAAATGGAAAATTTGATCCAATGAGATTATCATAGTACATCTGATAAGCAAAGGACCTCCTGTAGAGAAATGTAGCCTTTTGCTTCATAGAGAATAATTGTGTTGCATTACTTATGTTTACAAATAATTTTTAGCAAACACAACCAATCGAATAGTTTCTGTTTGTGGAATCTCACTCACCTACTGGGCTTGCCTTTGGGGTTTTAACTTTTCCTCTGATAATTTCTTTGTACTAATATTAAACAATCAGACCCAGAAGAAAATATATCTCTCCAGACTCGACACTTTGTTTAAAGAAGGAATTTGCAATCACTCAAACCAATAGCACATCAGCATAATATCGAAAGACTAAACTTGCCCAAGTCTTTATCTCGTTACATTAACTTGACTATAAAATATTAACAAAAAAAAAAATACAGGAAAAAAGAGGGTTGCTGACAAATGATGCAGCATTGGATCCCCTCTAGCTTGCAACTGTTAGCAAAGGTACAATTGTTAGCAGAATCGCAATAGATTTGTCTGTAGCAGATAAAAACCTCATGAGCTAATCATCACCCGAAAAATTCCCAGAACAAGGACACCAGGCCAATATGCTGCTGGTTTTCTTTTTCTTATTCATCTTCCCATTCCTTTGAACCAGATGATCTCCATTCATCTGCCTCAGATCACGCTCTCCATCCATCTTCACCTCCTTCGGTACCAATTCACGCTCAATCCTCGTCAACTCGTATCATACGCTTTTTTAACCAAGCTATCTTCATCAACCATCACGCTCATAGGCGTGTTTCCTATCCCCCTCGCAACTGCCATCATCAACTCCATCATCATCCGCCTGAACTCTATTCTATCAATCCCACCGCTCTTGTCCGCATCAAACCTGTCAAACATATCTTCCATCCCTTTCTCGTCCTCGTCATTTGATTGCTGATCATGATCAAGAGCCAACTGCCAATCGAAATGTCCGTTGAGATCGTTCCGTGATAGGATTCCATCACAGTCGGTGTCTAGGATGTTGAACCGATCGTCGGAGACTTTGTTGAAGTCGATCGCGTCGCCTGCGAATCGGGTGATCATTGGGCCATCGATCATCAACATCATGATATTTTTGGGGTGTTGACAATGGAGAGGGTCTAAACGAGGAAAATGGTGCTAGCGATTTTTGGTAGTTTGTTTGTTTAGGTGGTTGGGTTAGTCTGGAACGTAGGTGGGGTGATACCAGTTGGTTCATTCCTGTCAATTTCTATGCTGTAGAAATACTTATATTTCATGGCATCGAGCATATGCTTTGATACTAAGAGAAAATTCGGTTATTCTTGTTTTAGGCTCATTCAAAGTAACCCTCGGTCATCGTCGTGTGGGTTTAAGGATGTAGGTGATCTAGACGCATGTTTTACATGGAGAATGCAAAATTTAACTGATTATTGTGTGCTCAAAGCCGTTGGTTTTGAGTTCAACACTCAAATCTAGTCTTGAATAATACGTATGAAATGATGTAGGTTTTTCCTTTTGGTGAACCAAATGCGTGTAGTCGTAACCCTAATATCTGAGTTGTCCGTTCTAGTTTAAGGGGAGTACAAGCTTTTAAGCTAAGTGGTTAACAATTGGATTTTTATGTGATAAAAAGGTCATGTCCTCAAGATTAGAATGAGGATTAGGACAAATTCTCAGGTATGATTCAAGGAAGCAAAGGCATCTTAAATTTTGATCTTCTCAAGCTCGGCCCAATAGATGATGTGGCTTTTTTGAGGCCCAAGCTTTTGATGGACTGGGCCGAGTAGACTGGACTGGCCTTGAGAGTAATTTAGAATCTGAGATTAAACTTGTCAATTGAATACTCTATATATATTTTGTATTATATTATATATATAAAATAAATCTTGTTTTTATATCAAATCACATTTGATAATTCCCCAATATATATTACGTTGGAGTATGTAACTTATATAATCACTGATATTTTATGATAAACTTATAAAAAATTATGTTTAATCATCATTACATACATGTCGAATTTTATATCGACACATGTATAAAGTTAAAATGTTATAATAATTTCGGGAAGAAGCGAGTATCAAAATCCATAGATAGAGAAAACGACTTTTTAAAGGGAAAAAGAAAGTTGGAGCCAAGTTGGTTGTCACCATTTATCTTGATTAATTGAATTTTTTTTAATCAAATTATTTTTAACTTCTTAAGTTTTTAAAAAACTACTAACAATAATTGGATTTCAAACCCTTAATGCAACTCTGAAAAGATTGTGCAAGTTAGGTTTGCAGGTGACCTGCTCAATTCCCCTTCTTTACAATTGATGAAGCAATAGCTTCTATGTTTCTCATTGGTCTTTGGGTTGACTGTTGACCAGATGAAAAGCTATATTCTTTTAGGGGGTAATTGAGGGGGTGGAATGTTTATGTAGATAGTTTCTTTTGGACAGGCAAGGCACATGGTGATCGAAGAGCCTTGGTTTCTTGGAGTGACCTGTGTATTCCTAAAAGATATGGAGGCTTAGGTTTTGTTTCCCTACAAAAGTGGAACTATGCTTTATTATGGAGATTTTATGGGATAGTGATAAGAAAATAGATCGATTATGGATTCGATGGATATATAGTTACTATCTGAAGAATTGTTCTAAGGTCTCTAAGGGGAGGACGATTTTTGCATTGGACAGATGAAGGATGATTCTGGTTATTGTCTATCATGTATGCCATCAGCAATTCCTGTCTTCTGGTTTACTTGTTAGACAAATTTTAGCTTTCATGTCTTAAGAAGGGCTGCATATGTTTTATTTAGTTTATTATCTGCGCTTTCCAAGATGCTTTGATGTTAATCTGCTTTTCATATCAATAAAAAAAAAAATTAACCTATTTTCCAAAAATAGTTAATAGTCACCACAGCCACGTCCACAACCACGTTTATTTTTTTAAAGAGCAGTCAAACTCAGGACGCGTACGCGTACGGTCGTTGTGGTCCGTACATCAACGTGTGTGCTTGGAATTTTGTCCTTGTTTATTTCTCAGAGTGCGCATATTGGTGCTCTCATGATGATAACCTGAGATAGTCATCCGACCGACCAAACCAGATAAGGACGAAAATAATTTAACATATTCCTGTTGGGAGGAAGAAACAGATGTACAACCGATGAAAGAGATCCTATTCAAATAAGATCGTAATATATTCATTTTGATATTATTATTTAAAATTATAAAAATCAAAATAAATAATAGAAACATAAAATCAATTATGAAAATCAAAATCATTTTATATAAAAAATTATTATTTGTGAATGGAATTTTGAACATCATATTTTGACAAAACATGAAATAAAAACTGAAAATCAATTTTCTTTGGTTTTTGATTTTTATTGGTTTAATTTATTCATTTAAAAAATAAGAATTGGATACAAATAAATTTGTTTCATAAATTTTCATTGTGATAATGAAGGGGAGATTTTTTTTCTTTGACCAATAAATAAATAAAAATAAAAATAGAGTAAAATAAAATAAAGATTTTTTTGGGGGAAATACTGCTTATATTATTTTTCTTTTGTGTCTACACACAAGGAACTCCTGTGTTTTCTGGTTTATCCATATGCTGTAATTTGTAAACGGTTTATCGGATTTGCGGCATATCACATACAAAGTTAGATGTGACAATTAGTATCCATTGATTAATTATTAGATTTTTGTTTTTTAGTTATCCTTTTATTTTTTCATTCAAATTTAAAAAATCAACTAAAAATCTTGATCCGTTGAATGCTTATTGTCAATTGTCACACCTAGCTTTGTGTGTCATGTCACACGAACTTTTTTCCCATTTGTAAATATATGCTAGTAGCTTTTTATTTTAAACTACAGTTTTAGTCTATCTATTCTTGATGTTTCAATTTTAAAAAATAAAAATAAAATTACTAATTATGTTCAGATATACTACATCATAGAGTTAAGGTCATTTGAGTTTCACCAAAAAAAGAAAAAAGGTCGTTTAAGTAGATTACTTAGAGGTTTTCTTGAAACGACGTTTAATGCACAAAATAGATAGTTGATCGTTTCTTTGATAGTAAGAATTAAAATAGGAGTAATACACAAACCTCAGAAATTTTTACAAAAAAGTGTTGTTAAATTAGCCGGTCTACAAAGTTTGCATTAATTTGGTGTATGAGATCGACTTAGATATTATTTGTGCCTAAAATGCCCAAAGCTTGAATCTTTGTGTCTAAAGTCTAAACGCTCCGACTTTTTCCAAAACGATGGTCGACGCAGGCAAGGCGTCATTCCATGCTGAATTAATTTGGTGTACATAAAAGCCAAGTCAATGTTTGTCATAGAATGATTTGTTTGAAAATAATGATAAGTAGACTTCATTCCGTAAAAATCAATGATTAAAAATTTATGTGTTTTTACGTTGAATTAGACTATCCTATTTGATTTTATATACATATTAAACTTTATTTTGAATAATATCGTTTTCTCGGAAGTTTCGAGAATTTAATTTAGAGGTCAGACAAGTAGGGTGGAATAGTGGGTACTGCTACTCTCTACTTGTGACGAATTGCACGATGCCGATTATACTTTGGTCGTATTATTAGACTGAACATTTGGCCACCATGTGCAGACACAGAGTTGTCACGACTTTTTAAGTTTTTAGCTTGTCCTACTGATTCAACCTTTAGCAGACTTGTTTTTCTTGAAAATTAATGAATCTTCCCGCGTTGTCGTCATCCGTTGTATTCAATTCATTGTTATTATATGATTGATCAAATATATGTCATTTATAATTAGACTTATCATGGTATGATTGATGTATGCCTTCCTTTACTAAACGGGCAGAAATGCCATTTGTTTGGTTTTTTGGTCAAGAGTTCTATTTGTCAAGCGAGGAATTAATGTTTGTTTCATTTCCTTTGAGGAAAAAGGGTTGTATCAAAATCAACCAATGTGACTGTAGCTTCGTTCACAAAATACATTTTAATCAATTGTTTTTAAATTTTGAAAATTTATAAAGAACCTGCAGTCATGTTAAATGATTTTGGTCATAAATTTAACGACTAGTATTAATTTTGGTCGCAAAATCAACGACTAAAAATTTGTTAGGAGCTAAAATTGCTACCAAATATTATTTTCTCGCAAAATAGCTACTAAAAATATTTTAGTCGCAAAATTCATGATTAAATTCTTATAGACGCAAATATTGTGAATAAACCTATGTGGTTACAAAATTTACGATTAAAATATAATTATAATCGTTAATTTTATGATTAAAGATATAATTTAATCGTTAATTCAATTTTTTTTTAATTTTTTTTTTGCAGTGGTATAGGAAAGGGAATTTGCACGTAACCACTTTCCGTGGTACTCTTTTACGATGAAATAAAGATATGATAGTTTTTCTTGTTTAATTTAATGTTATATCTAATGAAGCTATGATAGTGCGATGTCCCAACTAAAAATCTCCCCACACAAGTTTCATTTTCATTGTTTTTTTATAAATGAAAATGAAAGAACTTTGGAAAAAGAAATAAAAAAAGAAAGCTAGGAATAGAAGCAAAATGCTATCTTCCTATCCTGTGGTATGTGGAAAGTATTAACCACATGATCAATTATAAGAGTGGTCCAATTACATCAATTTGGGAGTCTACATTTTGTGACACCACCTAAACCTTTGATTTTTTTCTTTTTAAAATCAAACTAATTACTTTTTGAGATATACTACTATTTATTATATCAGCAGATTTTTCAATCTGTTTTATGAATATATGTACGGCTTAGGGGTAGCTTTTGTTGCCCTCCTCATATTTGTTTTTATTAAAAAAATGGATAAATTATGATTTGATAATCAGTTTTGTATTTTTTATATTTTCGTATCCATTTTGATTTTGACAGTTACACATATATGTTATATAATTCATACATATATGTTATACAGTTCGCAGAGTTAATATTTACGGTTCACAATCTCTAACAGCTACTAAATCATAAATGAATTTTTACCTATATATTTTTGTATAATTTATCATAAAACAAAAATCAAGATTTTTTTTAAAACAAGATGGGAGGACAATAACAGCCTCCAAGCAGCACCTGTTATTGTTCCTTTTTATCGATATATGTATTGCAGTTTCAAAAATGAAGTCAGAAAAGAATATTCGTAAGGGCATTGTTCATAGCTAAAAGCATTTTACCTATATTTTTTTGTTTGAATGAGTTGGCTGCTCGTAATTTGATCCCGTACAAAAATATCTGCCTTTGGGTACTTCATCTTATTCCAACTAAGATATAGGCTTTTGTTGGAATTCTAGAATGATTCAATGCCCTTTGTTTTAACCTTTTTTCCTGTTACGCATTTTTATAAAATTAAAAACAACTAAGTGAAATCATCTCAACTTCATTTGATGTCGAAAACTCTGATTTAAAATAGATTTAGAATATTATAATATGTAATCTTATCTCGCAGACTATAGATCGAACAAAATTGTAGCGGAACATCAAAAGCCAAAGTACGGACTCGATTTATGTTCGATTCGTAAGACGTTTGTTCAAACTCGTTTAATTATTATGAATTGAACAGCAATAAAATACTAAGTTCGTTTAAATAAAAGAACGAATATGAACAATGTTTTGCTTAGCTCTGCTCGATTGGTTCTAGTAGGATTCGATTCGATAAGCACTCGTTGAGAGTTCGAATTGTATATAAAATATTCTTATTTGTATTGATATATTAAAAAGTATTAATTTTCTTAAAAATATTATTATATATTAAAATAATCTAAAATATTTCAAATGAAATGAGTTCAAATAAATCGAATTCTAAACAAACTTAATGAGTCACTCAACAACAAATATTTTAACAAAATGAATCAACATATCTTTTAATTAAATGAACCGAACTGAGTCTAAACAAGATAACAAATAAACGAATTGAGCCTCCTTGTTCGTTCAAACTCGGCACGATTACCACCACCCCATGAACAAAAGTATTGATTGGTTGTTACATTTGAATTGAGTTCTAAAACAATCCCATATAATATATATTTATTATAAAAATACAACAACGCTAATCCACCATTTTCCCTCAAAGATAGGGTCTGGGTTACTTCAAAAATACAAATAAAAGAGAAAAAGAAAACGTAATTAATCACATCTTGTATGCTGACATGTCTACTTTCTCAAATCTCACTGGGTCTATATTTTGGCTAGGCTGCAAGTGTAGTTAGATGGAAGTTAGAGAGAAACAGCACGGAAAACTCCCTCTTCTATGTCTCTCTCTGCCTCATCCTTCTCACTTGCCTTGCTCATGTTCTTGGTGGGCTGGTGAGGTGGTTTCCTTCGAACATCTCTTTGCTACCATGAACCAAATTTGATTCACTCACATTCATACAAAAGGGCAAAATTATAAGAAAAAAAATTCAGGGGTACAAAAGTAAACAAAAGTATACAAAGGGCTAGAAAGAAATTTGGAGGATGAGTGATCTCACAGATCCAGAGGAGCCAGATTCCTGTGGCTTTGTTGAGGTTGATCCAACTGGAAGATATGGCAGAGTATGCAAAAGAACTGTGCCCCTTTGTGCTTATGCTTTTATGCCCTTTTTTGTGATTTGATTTTGATGAAGATGTGGTTTTGATTTCTGGGTTTTGTTTCAATGTTGCAGTACAATGCGATTCTGGGGAAAGGATCTTCAAAGACAGTGTAAGATATGAATTCTGTCATGTTTTCTTGTTTACCCATTTCAGGATTCAGTAAAAGTTCTCTGCTTTTTCAGTTTTGTGAACTGGGCTGCTCTTGATTTGCCCTTTTCTAGTGTATTTCTCCCTATATTCCAGACCCATTTCTGAGTTCTATGTTATGAGCATTTTGGATTTGCTAGATGACTCCTTTAGTCTCACATCAAGTTGTAATATGGTTCATTTTCACTTCAATAGGGGAAGTAAAATAACGTCGTCCCAATTAATCAGTCCTAGACAGAGATGTAGACAGGGAAAGCAGTAACCATTAATTATACAATTGACAATCCAGACTTGATGAAATTCACTTGCTTAAGCTTATCTCACCTTTCACAAGATTTGTGATTGATTTGTGTTCTTTTGTGTGTGTTGGGGAACTTCTGATACAGTTACAAGGCCTTTGATGAGTATAAAGGGATTGAGGTTGCTTGGAATCAAGTCAAGCTCACCAATCTTCTTCAAAGTCCCGAAGATCTCGAGAGACTCTATTGCGAGATTCACTTGCTCAAGACATTGAAGCACAAAAACATCATGAAGTTCCACGCCTCTTGGGTTGATACTGCAAAGAGGAACATCAACTTTATCACTGAGATGTTCACATCTGGGACTCTGAGACAGTGAGTATTGCAATGAATTGTTGTATAGTACGTTTGGCTATTTCGCAATTCAGGCAATAGAAGATTTGGCTAGTTTTTGAATGGGATTTCGGTGCTTCTTTTTCTGTGTTTGAGGATAGGTATAGGCTAAAGCACAAGAGGGTGAGCCTCAGAGCTGTGAAGCACTGGTGCAGGCAGATCTTGCAAGGGCTTCATTATCTTCACACACACGATCCTCCTGTGATCCACAGGGACCTCAAGTGTGATAACATCTTTATTAATGGGAATCAAGGGGAAGTAAAGATAGGTGACCTCGGCTTGGCTGCTATCCTTCGCAAGTCTTCAGCTGCTCGTTGTGTTGGTATGTGTGCCTAAGTGTTCCTTTGCTTTATCCTCCAGAAACTGATTTCTGAGTTTTTTGCAGCGTAAGCTGAATCACATCCATAGGCCCTTTTGGTTGATTACTTGATCTTATTGTTTATTGGATCGAATTATTGTGTGAGCTTGATTCCTTGATTTGATGTCCGTGACACGAAGAACTTGTTTAAATGCCTGAACGTTTTTGAGTTTGATTCAACTATGCCATATCTGAGATGGTCAATTCAGCACCAATGAAAGCTTTCGGGTTTTCATTTGTTTAGGAACACCAGAATTCATGGCCCCGGAGGTATACGAAGAGGAATACAACCAATTTGTCGATATCTATGCATTTGGGATGTGCGTTTTGGAAATGATCACTTCTGAATATCCCTACAGCGAATGCAATCATCCTGCTCAGATATACAAGAAAGTTATATCCGTAAGCATTCATCTGTATACTACGCTTCTTTGTCACGAATATATGCGTTATGCAACTTGAATTGGAACTTGGATTTGTTTAGGGGAAGAAGCCCGATGCTTTATACAAAGTGAAGGATCCAGAAGTGCGGGAATTCATCGAGAAATGTCTGGCAGATGCACCAGCGAGGCTCTCGGCAAAAGAGCTGCTGTGTGACCCTTTTCTCCAAATCGATAAATCTGGTTCTGACTTAGCGGTTACTGGATTGAATGATGAACTTGACAGCATGAGCCTCTTTACCAGGGAGCCATGGCTTGATTGCCAGAGCAGTGGTTTCTCTTGCACTGATGGATTCAGCAGCGAAAATGAATTTCAGTCCTTTGATGACTGGGAGCATCATCTCGAACGATCTACCAGTGCCATTGAATTATTTGAGCAGCAAGATGATGACGACAATCACCCTGATGTAGATATTACCATTAAAGGGAAGAGAAAAGACAATGGTGGCATCTACTTGAGGATCAGGATCACGAGCGATGATGGTTAGTTCTCCATTTCCTCTTGTACTTTTGGCTTGTGCTGATCAATGCGACTACAACTGAGTCCATTGCTGTGCTTAATGTCTATGGAAATAGGAACTCATGGACCTTGTTTGTATTGCAGGTCGAATCAGAAACATATACTTCCCATTCGATGTTGAGACTGATTCCGCATTGATCGTTGCGACAGAGATGGTTGCTGAATTAGACATCAACGATCAAGATGTCACTACGATAGCGGAAATGATCGACAGGGAAATTGTTTCTTTGGTGCCTGATTGGAACCCTGGGTGGGGGTTGGAAGAAGAAACTACTCAGTTTACAAACATGAAGATTTGTCAGAACTGTGCAGCCCACAACACATCCGGTGGCTCCTTCCTGGAGTCCATATCAAATGACCCAGGCGCTCATAATCTCCATATCTTAGAAAGCATTGATGGTTGTGCCTGTCTTCAAGGACGGTTCGAAGAGATCAAATGGCAGGTCAATGAATCCAAACATCATGTAACCGAGATTGCCCCAGCTTCATCGAGTTGTGAGGACCCGCACTCGTTATCGTGGCACGATCCTGAGAGCTGTGAATCCAGTTCTTTTGGCTCAGAATTCTGTGACTTGCGCGAGGAACGCTGCAACTCAGGCGGAAGTTGCTCTTCGAAAAAGTTTGGTGACGACAATAATGAAACTGAAGCTCATGGAGATGAACTTAAAGACCAAAAGCTGGAATTGAGTACAAAATCATCAAGCTTTCAATCTTGTCAAGGCACAGGTGCATCAGATGACTCCTTTACGAGCTTACCCCATGGAGGTGATAGTAAAGACACCTCCAGAGTCCGAAATCGTAAGACGATGAAAGCTTGTCCAGCTACTGCAAAGAGCTTTTACTCTACCTCTCTTGGTACATCGCTTCCGATTGATGCTGCTTAACCATATCCTGTAAATAACGTAGCATTATGTACGTAGTATGCAATGAAGTCCATGGCATTCTTCAATCAGTGTGCTGGCTTCATACTCTTGTAGAGTCTATGCAACTGTCAGCTCATCTCTATATCAGGCGAGAAGATTCAAACCTGTCTCTTCCCAAGTTTTGCTTCAAGATCACGGTCATAAAATTGGGATTCAAAGTTCGAAGTGATGCTTTGGATGATCGATGTACATTATCGAAGTATCTGAAACCAGGATGATTGATGTACATGGCAGAGAATCCTGTAATCGTCCAAGATAGAGCTAACGGGTATATTATCTTGTAATAGCAAATGACGTTTGTTCCCATAACATGATCCTGTGAACTTCAGATTTTCATTGCGGCATCCAATTCCATGTTGGATATAAATTCATATCCATTCATCACCATAGTTTGTGCCATGAGCACGAACCCGGAAGTCTGCCTCTGCCATGAGCCATGTTCTTGCATCAAAGTTACTTCTAGCAACTTGACATTTGAAAATTAGGAGTGATCATCTCATCGTAGATTCTCTTCGTCACCATACCCTTATCAGAGTGAAAGGAGAAAAGTATGCACGTTTGGGTATCGTATATGTACACATTCCACGGCTGTTACGTGAATAATGTGATCATGACGAATGAGAGACCTCTGCTTTCCATATTCGTCTTCGCCAGAAGAATCAATTATAAAGAACAGTATCCCGTTTGTTTATACATGGATACATGCCAAATAGAAAGCAACTTCTGATACATGGACTTCTCATGTTGATGCATCATCCCATGTTAGAAACATTGAATTCAAGCCATGCAATTTCTCAGAACAGATTGATCCACTCAATCAATTGATACCTGAAACATATGTTACACATACATATATGCAGCATCTCTTTGTTGGTCTTATCACTAATGCGTCAGATAATTTAGAAGATACGGGTAGGAAAATCTGAAAAATGGTGATCCATCTGAAAGATTTAACCTGATAGAACCCGACTCGAAAAGAACATCATGTCCTCAATTCACCAAGAATATGGTTTATATAAATATTGTGACGTAGTCTATGTTCTTGAGAAACTTCACAGCATGCAACAAAAGGATACTGGATGCTGGTTTTGGGCTTTTAGTGGAAAAAGTTTCCTTTTCAACCAAAAAAACAAAGCAAAACAGTCATCATACGAGGAAGGAAAAAACAAAGGCCGGCAGTTGTCTACCGTGCACAAAAGATGGCAACGACCTCACAGAGGTTTCAAAAGCGAGTAATTCTCGAGAAAATGTTGTTCCTTATATTGTTCAGACTCACAAGCCTCGCCTCGTCGTGTTTTGCTCGCTCTTCGATGGACATTAGATTGAACCGTTCTTCTCCTTGCTCACCGTTCTTCTCCTTGCTCACCGTTCTTCTCTACCTTGGCCTGTGATGATTTCAATCTAGAAAAAGGGAGGACAAACAAATGATTGCTGTTTCTGGCGGAAACGAGCAAGTATACAATAAGAAATTGAACTCAAAGAATAGTCTTTTAAAAAGAGCTTACCAGCTTCTTAGAAATTTGAAAGCGCTAAGTAAAATTCTTACTTGGAAGAGAATGGTAGGATGGAAACAAATTAGATAAACACTTACAGATGAATAGGCGGAGATGCAATACTCAGAATTCCGCAGCAAAGCAACCATTGTTTCTGAAATGCATACAGGAAGTTGACAGAATCATAAATAAAGGTTGATATAATTAGCATAGGTACGAGTGAAACCCAAGAGAAGAACATTCAATAATTATAGAAGGCATTGGTTGCAATGAAATCTGCTTCAGCATTGTGTATATTAACCAAAATATATTTAAAAAGGTCAAGCCTTTTAATTATCCTCTACAGAACATCTACAAGAGTGTAACAACAGCATAATGAAAATAAAAAAGATGCCTATGCGATAGGCTCCAACTAAACTCAACCTCATGATGTTACTCCAATGACCAAGAAATGTATAGTTTCTTATATACACAGTAGTTACACTAAAAGCAAATAACAGGAACAAGACTTCACCTGTCAATATGTTGCCAAGACCCTCCTGTGTAGACGCATTAGCAGCTTGAGCAAGACTATCAAGCTCGCTTCGATGCAACCAAGCCGTTCCTAACAGCCCAACCTAGAAGAATGTGAAGAACAGCAGATGATGATGATCCGCTATTTTACCGAGCAAATAAGATTAAATCACATGGCTGGCAGACGGTGCTCTTAGAATATTGGATTTTTATCAATAACCATCAGCCCTGTCTTTGATTTGCTCTGTAACTCACACTAATGTATACCACAAATCTATCGAACAGGCTGTCAGATCTTGGTGCTTAACACAAAAGGACTAATCCCCAGAACACTAGATCATCTCCTGTTGTTGGATAAGTTATTTAAGCAGTTAGGCCGACATAGTGGATAGATAAGTCATCTCAGGGAACTTGAATATGTTACTTAGATGAAACTTGAAGCATAAAACCATTTTTCATGATTTTTTGTCTTTTATTTCCGTTTCATCCGTTTAAAAAATAAAAATCAATAATAAACACTTCTATTTCATCAGTTAATAAAACAAAAAGAAAAAACATATTCAACACCAAATGGGACTTGGATTAATATACAAGTACTACATAGTACTCTCTCTGTCCCAAATTATAAACAACCTAAAGAATAGCGCATTTGTTAAGATGAAGTTTGACTTACGTCGCAGGATTATTAAACGTCATTTTTTGAAAAATTATCGTGAAACACTAATGATAATTTAAATTATGTACTTCAATCTTACGTCAGTGACATAATTTTCATGCGTCATTAAGATGAAAAACGAAACTTCTCAAAATATGTGTTGATTGGATGTGTTGCTTATAATATGAGATGGAGGTAGTTTGACAAACAAAAAACAGTTCCGATGATTACCTGGAGCTTGAGCATACTGACTCGATTGAAAAGCCAATCCAAAAACCAAAACAGCAAACCAATGGAAACTATATATGACTGCTACAAGGTTTATGCACAACAACGAAAGCATGAGTCCCAAGCCTTCCAAGGTTTATGCATACCTGGGCGAGGGGGACGAAACCTGACTCAAGGCCTGATAACGGGACGAGACCGAAGCAAAGCATGATGATCGTGAACAGATCGCAGTTGTATAAGCTATAATCCTTTCCCCAAAGATTAGCATTGGACTCTATGGAATTTCCCTTTCTTGGCATATATATGCTCTTTTAGTCAGTTTAGGGGTCGTGTGTTTTGATATATGTGTGTTAAGTGTTTCAATAATGATATTTGTCATGGCTAGAAGATTCATGTTCATAGATCTAATTGCTAAGATTAACTGGAAAAATAGTTGGTTAAAGTTACAATAGTTGATAAACAAAGCTTATGAAGTTTGAAAATATTAAACACCTGTTTGTCACAATTGCAACAATTGTGATCTAATGGATCTTCTTCAACCAAACTTTGTGACCGTTCATAAACTGGATTTTGTGAGGTTATTGTTCACAAACTGAATTTTGCATATTCATGGACATACTCTACTGCAATTCCTATTTTGTGCAAAAGTGCGAGTGTCATTATGCAAAATGCATGATATCATGATTTTACATAATCTAATGCAAGTGCTCTTAGGCTCTCCCGAGACATAATTCAACAAAAATATGTAAGTGAATCATAAACAACATCTTTTTCTTTCATCAAGGGTTCTATCAATTGATAGGTATTCCCAAACAATTGAAATTCAATTTCTTGATATACATCTTCAATTTTTGGAAATTCATACGTCAAATCCTGATCAATGAACCCAACAAATCCTTCAAGTTTTATTTGATTAAACCCAGATATTGTAAACATAAATCATCGGAGCATGGTAAATTGATTTCCTATCTATCAAAAAATCCCATTATTAACCCAATCTTCATTGCATCACATAAATCGACTTTGGACAAATGAAATTTCTATTCCGTTTACTAAATCACATAAAATCTTAATCAACTCCATATATATAATGGATGAAATACATAGTATCGTGAGAGTAAAGAGAGATTTCTCCTCTAATTTTCAATTATTTTGGAATTAAAAAAAATGAAAGAAATTGGTTAAAGACTCTTCAAAAAAAGATTCTGATTTATGGAATTTTTCAGAGAACAAAAGAATAAAAATCTAGTTTTTTTTATAGTTTTTTTTCCTTCATATAGACTAGTGTGAGAAAACCAGCATCAAGAGAATTAAAAAAAAAACATCCTTCAGGAGAGCTAAAAAACTCTTCCATATAAATTCGATTATCTTCACACCAATCTAATAAGATCTCAAAGTTATTAAACAAGTAGAATTCGTCGAGAAGAATCTCCGTTTTTAATCAAACTTTTACCAAAATAGATCTCAATTATGACAAAAAAATCTTTCCATTTTTACCAAAGATCTATAGCAAGATTTCTAATCAAAGTGATAACATTTGATTTCCAGGGTCAGGCTAATCCAGTAGTCCCGAATTAGGTGGGTGGCTACGACCAAATCCAAGTAGCGGTGTATTCGAAAGAGAAAACCCCACACGAAGTGTTCGCTAGTTCTGGTCATCATGATTACCATGAAAGTATGTCCCTTGCTAGGTTTGAATCTCGTGATTCTCCTATGACCGATTGTGGTTCATCAATAAATGAATCAACAGAGAAAGAAGGGAGCGCTGACCTACACTGATGACGGCCTGTCGCACTTGTTTTGGATTCGGTAAACTTGATGTTCCAGCACACTAACTAAATGACATGGTTCTGTGAGATACGAGACTCGCTTCGCTGTGGAGTTTCGCTGTGGAGTGAACTACTTCAGAATAACTAGTTCTTCCTGAGCGAGATTCCTAGCCTCCCTTCATCGCCTTTCAAAAGAAACTTCCATGACATCAAAAAGCCATTATTGATTAAATAGAAGAATCTATAAATTAGAATAAAGAGGACCTTTTCCCCCTTCTTAGGCTCCCCCGAATTGTAACAATTATAGTGTGGATAATCTTGCTTATGAACTTTAAGAAAAACTAAACATGTGTCAGTCATAATTGCAACAATTGTCATCTATCAGATCTTCTTCAACCAAAAAACCAAAGGGAAACAGTGACCTATCAGGAAGGAAAAATTGAAGCCTGACAATTCAAGAGTGGAATCGTGAATGACGTAACTCCACCATCCATAATACGAAAGAGATGGCAGCGATCTTACAGAGGTTTCAGAAGCGGGAATTTCTCGAGAAATTCTTGTTCTAATAATACAACATTCTTGTCCTGTGGCGTCCAGAGTACCTCAACTGCCTACACAAAATGAAACATACTCCAGTGAGCGTAGAGGAAAGTAATTTTGATAGTAGCTCAAAGTAAATGAAAGTCTACATAGAGAAAACTAATTTTGGTTCTTTATTCCGTATATACGCTTTCGATTCAAAAGTCTAACATGCTTACCAAGGTTGGGCTTGAAGGGATGGAACCGATCTTTTCTAAGGCTTCTTTCACGTGTTTCCTCTCAACAATAGTAGGCAATCTAAGTACTCCTTGGACAGCCACCAAGATCGTAACCTGAAATCAGTTGCACAATAGTCAGATGCTGTTATTTTAACGTGATTTTCAGTTCCAAGTCTATCAATAGATGAGATCAGGTTACGACACTTTCTGGTGCTACTCCAACACGTTTGAGCATTGAATCTATACTTACCACTATATACTCGTTATGTAGCCCAGTCGCTCTTCGGCTCATTTTTCTTTGCCATCTCATATTGTTCCTGTTCACAAGTGTCTCCTCGTCCAGTTTTGCCCGCTCCTGAGTAGACAGACAATTGAATTGTGATTCTCCTTCCTCACTGTCCTCCTTTACATCAACCTGTGGAAATTTCAATCAGACAAAAAATGAGGACAAACAAATGATTGCCGTTTGACTGTTTCTGGTGAAAACCAGCAAGTCTACAGACTGCAATAATAAATTGAACTAGAAGAATCAGTGTATCGAGAAGGAGCTTAGTAGCTTCTCAAACATTTGAAAGCACTATTATGAAATTCCCGATTATAAATGAATGGCTAAACGGAAACAACATGAATGAACACTTACAGACAAATACGCGGAGATGCAATAGTCAGGATTCCGTAGCAAAGCAAGCTTTGTTTCTGAAATGCATAGGTGACAAAATGTACATCAATTTTGGAATAATTAGCAGAAGTACAAGTGGAAGAGAAGAATATTAAATAATACTATAACAGCAGCCATCGGTTGCAAATTTTGTATAATTAACAACAATATCTCTGACTTTATCCCCCCCCCCCCCCAAAAAAAAAAAAAAAAAAAAACGCAATATCTCCGAAAAGTACAAGCCTTTCTAAAAATCCTATACATTAGTCATCACCTCTAATAGGGTGTAACAAAGTCATAATAATAATAATAATAATTTACCCTAAATCAAAGGCTCCAGCTTACAACAGAGTTTAGAAGAGGGAATTTTGGATATGGTCTTACTCCAATGAAAAAAGAATGTTTCTGTCGAGGTTCAAAACTCAACCTCATGATCAAGCATATAAATTGATAGAAGATTAAATGTACAGTCTTTTTGTTTTGCTTTTCCAACATAGTTTCTTCTATTAATTTAAAAGAAACATATACACTATAAATAAGTAACAAGGAAAGAACAGCACCTGTCAATATGTAGCTGAGATCCTTCCGAGTAGATGTATCAGTAGCTTGAGCAATACGATCAAGATCCCTTTGAAGCGACCGAGCAGTTCCTAACAGCCTGACCTAAAAGAATGCGAAGAACAGCAGACAACGAAGATCAGTAACTCTACTGACTTTAAGAGCAAGTTCAATGGTAGGTATTTTGACAACTATTGCTATATTTTGGACATGAAAAGTATCAAAAATGTTAAAATTTGCCCATTATGCTTGAATGGTAAATATGCTACATTTTGACAATTGAGGATTGATTTCTTCTGCTTATTTTGGATAATTTAACAATATAAAGCCCCACATTGTAGACTAGCTAACATATGGCTTTACCCATATTTGTTGTCAAATATGACCATTATTTTAGGACAATTGCCATATTTTGAGAATCACACCACCAAGTGATGGTTCTCTCTCAATTGTGGCTTTCATTAACCAATAGCACTTTCTCTGATTTTCTTCATAAGGCGTCAAATGCAGAACTGCAAAACTAACGAACATTTTTCCGGATCCTGCTGCTAAACAATAAGAACGACTCAACAACAAACCCCAGATCATGTTTGTGCGGTTTGGCATGTTCCGATCATTGAGTAGCTTTAAGCTATCAGCTGCAAGAGGGGATAGATACTTTGACTCATATCAGCGCCTCACCATCAAAACTCAATCTGGTTATTATAACAAAACATGATCTAAGCTATGATGGCCAGTACTGTCAGATGCCGATATATATATGCTTATAAAAAAAAGCCTCACAAACATGAAAGTCGATATAAAATTCGATCTGGTTTTGTTTTGGTCGTTCAATTACCTAAAGTTTTAATTCTTGGATCGATTTCTGACTACTCCACACCATTTAAAAAAAAAAAATCACCAGCTTGAGCACGCTGACTTTCTCGCTCTCACCCAAATGCCATCCCACGAGCCCAAGTAAAGCTATAATGATCACGACTGTTTTGACAACAGCTGCAAAAAATGCCTTCACGTTCGATTTTGAGAACAAGGGTTCCGAGGACAACGGTTTCGAGGCTGAGGGTTCATGAACCGAGGAGGAATAACCCTGATATGAGGCATAATACCTCGACGGCGCTGAAGAATACGACGATGATCCCGACCATGAATTTGACGATGATCCCGACCCGACGATGAAGACGACGACGAAGATCTCGAAGACGAACCTGAAGAACACGAGCTTCCGCCCATCCTCCCACCTGAAGCAGCCAAACAACAATTCCTCTGGTAAATCACCAACAAACCCATCAACAGAATCACGATCACGGGCTTCCTCATCGCCTCCAATAACATCAAAACCCTACTAATCCCCTCATCGAACACCGACCCAATTGAATTCAGACTCTTCCCTTGAAAACCCACTTTCAAAATCGAATCTTTCACGCTATGGGACTCGCATTTGCATACCAATCCAGTGGGTTTCGAGCAAATGGGGGATTTGGGTACTCATTGGGGAAATGGATCGGGTTGAAGATGGGTAATCTGATAGGGGAAACGAGAGGGGTTCCATGAGAGGGGTTGCGAGATTGGGTGTTTGATGAAGAATCGGCATAGATCGAGCAGCAATGTGCTTGCCATGGTGAAATTCTGCTCTCTGGAATTGATATGTGATGTGATCGGATTATGAACTTTGATGATTAGGGTTTTACCGCTCATGAGAGTGAAATCAAGGGTTTGTGATCTTATTTGTGATCGTTTAAACTATGATCCGATACTGGTACAACGCCAAGTATCCTAACTATCGATTTTAATCAATTACGGGGCATGAGCATTTTCACAAAGATGACGAAACTCGACCACTTGCTCCTCCTATGGAGTCGGATTTTTATCCAAACTTGAACAGTTGTTATTCGAGTCATGTTTAAGGTTATCAAACATATATGTCTATAGATTTAATGATCGAGATTAATTGTTGAATGAATCAGATTATGCTAACGTGGATGATCTAAAGTTTGTAATACTTCTTTTATCTCATAATATTTACAACCATTTGATCTTATACGAAAATTTATTATGTGTTGAAATTTTTATAAATTTTGATAATTTTTTTTAAAGGATAATGGGGTTGTTGTGAGAATAAATAATAGATGTATGATAATAAAAATATGATCGATTAAACATTAACTAAAAAAATAGATAAATTAAGATAAAAAAATAAATATTATATATTATTATGAAACGAAAGAAATACATAACGAAAAATATACGTGAAAAGTTTTCCAAAAGAAGCAAAAGATTGAAAAACCGTTTTTTTCCAAAGAAAAAAATATTGAAAACTTCCAAATGATATACTATCACCTGATTTAGGAAGGGTTAGAAAAAAAAAATCTTCCAAGTAAAGATATATAGTCTTAATAATTACCATCTACATCAAAAAAATGTACAGCATATCCTCCGCGTAAAACTTACATTACTGTCACAAGTAATACATACTCTGATCAGAACCGCTGCATCGAACAGCTCTTCTGAGTTCCCTCCCTCCTCGCTGCTCCTCTTTACCTCAGCCTGCTAGATGGCGACAACAAAAATAAACAAGAGCGTTTGTGGAGGAAATAAGATAGAACTGGAAATTGCAATCAGCTCGTAGAATCAGCTTGTATGGAGAAGGCCATCAACACAGGATAAATTCTACTCCCCCTTCACAAAACCCGAACGAATTACTTAAAACACTCCAGTGATCATATATCACACATAACAACTAGCCATGGTTATTTACACGAACAAAATAACACGACCAAGATATACCTGTCAGTATACGAGTTGGACATTGCCAGCGGATCTCTCTGATGCAGGCTTGCAGCGAAGCCAAAAACTCGACCAAAAGGATGTGACGAAGGGCTTCATCAATACTTGTAGATGTTAGATCTATTTTAGGATTAAATATGTATAATTAATACATTGGGTCATTATGTTGTTTAGCCAAATTAAGAGATCTAATTATTGTGTTGGCTAAGGAACTTAATTTAAATTGTGGAATAATTAAATGTGGACACCCGGTAATATTATTTGTTTGATGACGTGACGAACGATAATATTAAACTTAAGTGACGAAAATTAATATTGGGTGGAGTCCCCAAAAGTCGTGAAATAAAAGAAGAGAGGGATTAGGGTTTTCCATCTATAAATAGGAAAACAAGCCCATCTCTTCTTTTCCTCATTATGAAAAACAGTTTCTCATTGCGTCAGAGAGTGGAGGGGAATACGGTCACGATCTTTTCGGAAGATTTCAATTCCGTATTAATTCCAGTGCAACCAATTGAGATGAATCCATCA
>LIEC01011350.1:1806-15985 GCA_001925005.1 Drosera capensis
GAGCAGGCAAGCAATATTCAGAAATCGTTATTAAAATTCTATAATATTCTACAGGTTGCATCGTTACCCATTTAGCAAACCAATCAAAGCAATCAAGCACATCACACTTTTATTCTTTATTTATCATGCAAGTAAGTGATCACATAATCACATAAATCAAATCACGCACACGTAATTTAGGGTAACGACGTGTGTTACCTCGTCATTTATAAAAATCAAGAAAATCCTTCAGACAATCCCCAAGCTTAATCCTGCTCCTTCGTAACGTTCGTACCTATGATAAAATAAATAACATAAGTACGCTAATATTAGTAACTAAAAATATATCCTATGTACGCATTATACATATTATTCTTTGTATTTAATGGTTGATTGTAACCATTATATTTTGACAAAAAGGGGAATATTTCCCCTTGAACTTTTCTACAGGAAGGAAGCAGCCGACTCGGGCGACGGTTTCGGCATGGGTAGGCGAGGGGAGGGGCTGGTGGGGTTTGGCCGGGAACAAAATCCAGCAAGGTTAGGCGAGATTGGATTCGGGTCGATGGGAACTCGGCTGCGGCTCGTGTTCGGCTCTTGGGGCGACATCAGGCTGCAGTGGCATCCGGTTTTCAGGCGGGGTTGGAGGCGGCATGAGGGAGGCGGTGTCATCGGGGGCGGGCCTGCTGGGCGGCGACGACGGACAGGGAGAGCGGCAGGCTGGGGAAAGGAAAGGGCGACGGGATCGGCTCGGGGTTGCTCGGGTTGGTTCGGGTTATGATCGGGAATCGGGGGTTGCCGAGGACGGGGTGGCCGGAATCCGGCAAGACGAAATATAATACGTGAAGAAAACAAAACGAGACGAAACTAAACGCGAGATGGAATTTTACCTTTGCTCTATCTCTGTTCCTCGTAGGGTCTGTTTCTCAGGATGCTAGGTCAAACTGATGAGGTTCACGTGTTTAGAAACTTTTTTATATTCCCAGGTGGTTGAGAGATATTTCCGAAATCAGTTAAGATATTCACGGGACTCTCAACCCTTTTAAAACAAACAGATACTTATTATTTATTTATTTCTTTAAACTTTCAGGATATTACAAGTTGTGTTAGGTTCTGGTTTATGTAAAATGTTCATCATGATCGTGAAAAGCAAATCACAGTAATATGTTGGTATTCCTTATTTTTCCTTTACCCCAAATATCCTTGAATTATCCCGTCTTCATATGTTTGCATCAAAATCATTTCCATTGGTCTTCATACAACTCAAAATCATCATTCTTCACTTGGCAACTCGTTTACTGATCATTTCTTGCACAAATCAGCCTTAATCAGCATAAAAATACCAAAAAGAGGGCAGTACTAACATTCTAACAAAATCAACTGTATGATGTTGATCTATCAAGCAAGGAGCATAATTTACTGTATAAACTTTCCAGAAATCCACCTAGATATTTGCCGAATTATATTCAATAATGATCATAGATTGTGACCAGCCTATTAGTCATTTTAAGGATGGTATCTTGTTTTTAGGAGCCAACTAAGGTTGTTATTATCTTAGAAGTCATGGTCTTTTTTATTTCAACAATGTGTTGCATTTTTAGGTAGTGTTTCCTAGTTTTATGGGCATCGTGGATTTACGCCTTGGTTGTTTTTGTTTCCTTGTTGAGTAATCTCTTAATTAAGGAGACTGTTTTATGGTCATGAAATACAAAAAAAATTCCCAAAAACATTTCTTGATTCATAGCTTAATTGGAGATTTGGCCTAGTCTAAAAATTAGGCTAACATTTGGTGAGTCGATATTCTCGCCGTCATGTTCCTTTGTCAACATGGCTCGAGATACCGAAAGAATCGTCGTGACCACCGATTTAACTCGCGGTGGAGTGAAATTCACGTTCGGAATAAGAGGTGCAGCGGACGAACTGAAAGGATAGAACTGAGGACGAAATATCATCGATGAAGTAGCAAAGACCGTCGAAGAGGGAGGCAGCACGATTTGGTCCGTGTAGATCCATTGAGATGTGATCTATGACGGATGAAAACCCGACTACAGTGTGGTGGTGCGGGATGGAGAAGAAAAGAGAGGCCATGAAGTGATAGCAGTTGAAGTCACCGCCATGGAAGCTACTGCTGAAGTTGAGGAAGAAGATAAAGACATGGCTGCGACTGCTTTGGTGGCTGGGATCTGGACGAGTAAGATCTGGTCAGATCTTTGCTAAGGAACTGAGGAGCCGTAGTCCAACCACGGAATCTAGCAAAATCAGATTTAGAGCTGGAGCTGTGGAGCAGATCTGGAGAAGAAAGGAGACAGAAATCAGCTCCTTGGATGATCGAAATCCACCACGAAGAAAGGACCTGGCTTTGTTGAAATCGGTGGCAACGACTAACGACGGAGGAAGTCATCGGCTGTAGACTTCGGATCTATCGCTTCTGAGTGCAGCTGCGGAAATCACCGCTAGATTGGGATTTCCAGGTAGGTACGACGGCTGGTAGGAACAGCGGCCGGCTGTGGTCGGCAGAAAACACATCCAAAAGTCACCGGAGTCGGATTGGATTCTTATGGTTTAGGTGAAGGGTTGCTATTGGGCTGATGCGGCCGTGGCTGTGGTGAAGGCGAAGTCACCAGATGTCACTACTGCAGACGACGGCGACGGCTGCTACGGACTGAAAACAGGGCGCCGTCGAGGAGGCAAGGGAAAGAGGAAATTAGGGTTTTGGTAAAGGGAGACAGCTCTGATACCATATGCAATGAAATTTGATGCCATCTTTGATGTCATGCAAAGTATATTTATAGTGTATACAAAATATATTTAAAGTGTATATAGAATAGAGAATACAAAATATTAGTTAATATAAAATACATAATACAAAATATATCTTATTATCCAACATCGTCACCCAATATATCGATGAAATGCAACCCAATCGTCATCACTGCTCTCATTGGTTGCTTTGACTCCAGACCCACACACAACCAAACCCACCATAAAACATTCCAAACCAAATCCGAAGTTAAACCTCAACCCAAACATTAACCCACCGCAATTTCCGCATGTCCAACAACCTCGTCCCTTTAAACTCGACTTTCCTGGATTTTATGGAACCAATTCTCATGGATGGATTTTCAAGGCCAACCAAATTTTTAACTTCCACCAAACTCTCCGACCTCAAAGACTAAAATTCGTGTTTTTTCACGTGGATGGTCCACCTCTACCTTGGTACCAATGGATGCATACAAACTATCCTTTCAAGACTTGGGAGGCTTTTATCCAAGCCTTGGATACACGATTTGGGGATTCGCCATACACCGATCACATGGGTTCCTTAGCCAAGCTCACTCAAGCCATAACAGTTGACGCCTATATTACTAAATATGAAGCTCTTGCCAACCGCACCACTGATCTGCCTTCAAATTTCCTCCTCCACAATTTCATCTCTGGACTTAAACCTAACATATGACGAGAGGTTCAAGCACTCAAACCCCGAACAATCATAGAAGCTCAAGGGCTTGCCAAACTCCAAGAAGAAAAATTGATGGATTTATTTCAATCCCAAACCTTACCTTCTCAATCTCCGTTGAGTTCTGTTACACATCCTACCACTCGAACGTAAGCTACAACCTCAGCAACCCTCCTCCCTCCGACACCATCAAAAGTTGAACAACCCAAAGCCACCAGTGTTCGTCGACTGACACCCGAGAAAATGAGAACACGCCGACAACGAGGTTTATGCTTTAATTGCGATGAGAAATTCACTCCGGGACATAAGTGCAAGTCACCAGCAACACTCTTGCTCTTAGAGGATTGACCCTCGGAAGGAGACCAGGATGAACAACATGTCGATGTCATCAGTTTAAGCACCTTCTGCCAGAACTCTCCGTTTAGAGAGTCGTATTAACAACGCTCCGGTCCAGATCTTGATTGATAGTGGCTCAACGCACAATTTCATCCAACAAGATCTTATTGCTCAGCTCGGTCTTTGCTTGGACTCGACCTACTCATTTCCGTTTACAGTTGGCAATGGCGACTCCATACAGTGCGTCGGGCTATGTCGGGTCGTACGCGTATTTCTCGCTGGACATATGTTCCCCACTGATCTGTTTGCTCTTTCGCACCATAGAGCAGATATGGTAATCGGCGTGCTGTGGCTACAACAATTAAGCTCGGTAATCCTTGACTACCATAACCTCACCCTTTACTTTACCTATAATTCCAAACTCATCACACTTGCTAGTACACAATCTCTCATAGCCCAACCTGTACAACCAAGACAGCTCAGCAAGGGACTTAGCTCTCTAACCATCGCCTCCCTTTATGCTCTTTGGACTGAATCCCCACTCAACCCAAAAGTTCCTACCAACTGCCCAGAAGACATAGATGATCTGCTTGGAAAATTTGCCGATCTCTTCGAACTGCCACATGGACTACCTCCAAATCGCAAGCAAGATCATGTCATCCATCTACTCCCAGGTTCCGACCTAGCAAATGTCAAGCCTTATCGCTACCCATATTTTCAAAAACAAGAGATTGAGCGATTGATTAGTAACATGTTGGCAGAAGGAATTATTCGTCCGAGCACAACTCCGTTTACCTCGTCAGTCCTCTTGGTAAAGAAGAAAGATGGAACGTAGCGCTTTTGTGTAGATTATCGAGCCCTCAATGGTATCACCGTCAAATACAGGTTCCCCATTCCCACCATAGAAGAGTTATTTGATGAGCTAAATGGGGCTAAGTTCTTCACCAAGCTTGACCTACGATCTATTTTTCATCAGATCCGTATGTTACCGGATTCCATAACAGCTATTGCTTTTCGAACACATGAAGGACATTACGAGTTCTTGGTAATGCCTTTCGGATTGTGTAATGCTCCCTTCAAAGGAGCTCTTTCCTCAGCCCTAGTTCTTCTACTTGGACACAGATGCATCAGGAGTAGCTATGGGGGTAGTTCTTAGGAGTAGCTATGGGGGTAGTTCTTTTACAACATAATCACCCATTGGCTTATTTCAGCAAACTGTTTCCCACCACATATGAAGGCAGCCTCTACTTATGCACGTGAATTATGTGCCTTAACCGAAGCTGTTCGCAAATGGTCTCAGTTTTTTTTTTTTTTTTGGATCGGGAGTTCGTGATTCAAACTGATCGCAAAAGTCGTCAAAGCCTTCTCACACAATCTATTCATACATCACATCAAGAGAAACGGTTATGGAAGCTTTTGGGATATCAATACAAGATTATGTACAAGTCAGGAAAAAATAGGGCGTTGATTCCCTTCCCTCACTCGCCGCACTGGACCAGCTTATTTCGTAATTTCTTCACCCATGCCGGCCCTCTCAGCTGAAATTGCACATGAACAAGGCGTTGATCCTGAAATCCAAGCTATTATAGTAGCTGTGCACACCAATCCAACTAATAATCCTGGATATTCGATTATGAACAATTTATTGGTATTTCGTGATTGCGTATGCCTTCCACTAACATCTTCTTTGTGTGTGAAGATATTCAAGGAGCTGCATAGCTCTCCAATTGGTGGGCACTCAGGTTTTCAACGTACATGGTACCGTATTTCACGGGCATTCTTTTGGAAGACTATGCGTGGGATATTAAACGATGGGTACAAGAATGTTCTATTTACCAGCAAACCAAATACCTTACTACCTCTCCACAAGGACTACTGCAGCCTCTTCCGATTCCTGATCGTGTATGGGACGATATTACCATGGATTTCATTGTGCACGGGCAGTAGCTACTGCTTTTGCTATTCAAGTTTCTAAGTTACATGGCTGTCGCGAAGCATCACAACCGATCGAGACTCTATATTCCTTAGTTCCTTTTGGCAGGAGTTATTCATTCAGTCAGGTTCTAAACTCAAGGTGGGCACAGCTTATCATCCACCGATGGATAGATTGAAGTTGTCAATCGATACTAGTAATTTCTCTGGTGTTTTTGTATGGATCAACCAGCTCAATGGGTCAAGCATTTACACTGGGCCAAATACTGGTGCAATACCTCCTACCACTCTTCAACGGGAATGACGCCCTTTGAAGCCCTCTATGGTCGACCACCGCCTGGAATTCCTGACTATATTGCGGGGGTGCAAAAGACAAGATAGTGGTTCGTGTGCTGCTGGATCGTGATGGTCTATTACGACAGGTCAAGGAAAATTTGAATCGGGCACAACAGAGGATGAAGGTTCAAGCTGATAAGAAGTGGGTCGATAAGCAGTTTAAGGTTGGAGATTGGGTATGGGTTAAGCTCCAAGTATATCGTGAACAGTCCCTCGCTAATCGCACTTCTCACAAGATCACGCGGCGCTACTTTGGCCCTTTTTGCATACTTGAGAAAATTGGTCAAGTTGCTTATAAGCTCGAGCTTCCAGCTACTTCTCGGATTCATCCAGTTTTTCATGTTTCTTTACTAAAGACATTTTATGGTGATCTATCTCAAGCGCCGATTAGTTTGATCCCCGAGACGGTGCTTCGAACCTTGAGGACAAGGTTCGTTTTTCTTAGGAGCAGGGAGATGATACGGGTCTGTCAAGTAAGGAGCATAATTTGATGTATAAACATTCCAGAAATCCACCTAGATACTTGCAGTATTATGCTCGTTAATGATCATGGATCGTGACCAGCCTTTCAGCCCTCATTTTAAGGATGATTTCTTGTTTTTAGGAGCCAACTAAGGTTGTTATTATCTTAGAAGTCGTGGTCTTTTTTATTTCAACAATGTGTTGCATTTTTAGGTAGTGTTTTCTAGTTTTATGGGCATCGGGAAGTTAGTGCCTTGGTGGTTTCTGTTTCCTGGTTCTGTAATCTCTTATTTAAGGAGATTGTTTTATGGTCATCAAATACAGAAAAATTCCCAGAAATACTTCTTGATTCATTGCTTAATTGGAGATTTGGCCTAGTCTCAAAAATAGGCTAACACTGTAAACTAAAAAATACAACTAAAATGACCTTAAATAAGAGCATAAACTCATCTAAAAGATGTGTATTTCGACACTCTTCACTTTCCCAGAAAGAACAAATATGAGGAACTGAAATACTGACGACTTTAGAATTATCTGCTGTGGACTTCACTAACCATTCTTGGTCCTTTAGTAGAGCCAGTGATTCAGCTGTTGTAGTTCGTCATGAGCTCATGGCGCGCTTCTGCTATTTTATAGTAAAAATTTTGTTGAGGAGCTCTCATTTGAACTAGAACTCATATTTCAGGACTTAAAGAATTGAACCTTTTACTCACGGACAAATCTAACATCTGTGGCTCAAAGTTCTTTACTGTGTGAAGTATGTTTTGGGCATCTGCATTATCTCTTTAACAAAGAGACGGGGAATCCATTGCATTTTGAAGTTTGAATTCGGGACTTCACCGCAATTTTACTACGATTTATTAGTTGATTCTAAGACAGAAAATGATGTGACTAGAGTCAGCAGAATGATTAGAGTTAGCAGTCTAGATGAAACAACAGAGTAGTAGTATATTAAATGTACGATTTTTTCTGCAATTGTTTGTAATCAAGCTAGGCCTTCAAGTGCGTGTACCTTTGATATTAGCTTGAATCATATGAGATGACGACGACGTATGATATTATGGAATAACAAGATGATCCAAGGCTTCAGCCCTCCTGTGACGAGAACAACAAACTGTTGGAGTTGCAGCTAGTGGTTTAGGTGCCAACCTGATATCTCTTTGTGCTGAAGCAAAGAACGGTCAGTTATTCAGAGTGGTAGGTCTTGAAACTGAAAGTTGCAGCCTATCGTTCTTCACCTACTAAAAACACTAACGTTACTTTGAAACTAATTCATGACCTTCTAACTATCAGTTGGTTGAGATAACAAAATCACTCTAAGTACCTCATCTGACTCTCTTTCTCATTAAAACCTTTAAAGGCAGCCAGAAACTACATCTGACCTTCTCGTTCTGCCTCATTGCTCAAAGCCCCGACACCATGGCCGGCCTTTTCGTTGGTTCTCAGAGTCCTGAAGAGCTCCATACGCCACAGGCGCCAGAAGAGGTAGTACTATCTGTATGTTTGAATCATTTCCTTGTGATTATCCCTCCCCTGATCACTCAGAACATCTTTGTAAACAATTTCCACTTGTACAGTTGTCAAGAGATTTCTTTAACGTTAATACTTTGTCTCAAATGGCAGAGTGAGTCAAAAGAACACCGGACAACACCAAAAATCTGTGGCGTCTGTGGGGATGATATCCAACTGACGGAGGATGGCCATCCATTTGTAGCATGTTATGAATGCAGGTTTCCGGTTTGTCGACCCTGTTATGAGTATGAACGAAGTGATGGGAGCCAGTGCTGTCCTCAGTGTAATAGTCGCTACAAGCCCCACAGAGGTTGGCCTTTCAACCCTTATTCCTCCTTATCATGTTGTCATGAGACCTTGTAAGGGTGCTAATGCATGTCTCCTTCTATATTGATCGCTTAGAGTCTCTGAGGGTTGTGTCTGATGATGAAGAAAATGGCAATTTGAATGATATGGACAATGAATTCCAGATCAAGAACAGCAATCATGATAGCGTGGACAGACAACACAGTATCATTGTATCGGTAAAGGAACTCATTTAGATGTGAAGCTTCCTACATGTCAAATTCTATCTTTGATTCTTGTACCCTTTTCATCCTCAGTTTCTAATAATTCTCATCGCAAGGAAAGGCGAGACATTAGGAATAGGAGATACTCGTGGCAGTATGTTGTCCATAGATGATAGTAATATCAACCAATCAAAATTTCTACGTTCTAGAATAAAGTAATATGGAGTAATAATAATACTGAACTGTGCCACCGTGCACGTAGTATGTAGGAGCACCGACCTGAGATATTTTTGTCATACAAAAGGGTTAAGATCTAATTGATGCATTGCAGGGAAGTGGAGACTTCAATCACCATCAATCGCAAGGCAATGGTCTTGTTCTGTCTGTAGCCGAAAGTGGTAATGATATAAGCTAGTCTAAAAAATAAACACAGATATTAAGGGTCGGCTCAGCCCCTATGAAATTGATAAATTTTTCTTCTTGGCTTGATTGAATAGTTGCTGCTAAGGATTTCGAAGGGAAGCAGCATGAGTACAGCAATGCCGAATGGAAAGACAGAGTTGATAAATGGAAGACGAGGCAAGAGAAGAAAGGCCTTTTGAAATATAACGCAGGAGATGATCCAGGCGAGGAAGACGAGTTCTTGTAAGAATTAAAGAGAACTCTTCTTTGATTTCTGCACTTCTGCATATGTGACGTTCTTTGTCTTTTTTATCCTAAGAAATTTGTTGATGGACCACAATTCCTAGACCTCAGTTAAACATATCAAATGGGACAGCATTGTTAAAGCTCCCCTTCTCAGTTTATCATAGCTTATTTCTTTATTTATTTCAGGACTGCAGAAGCCAGACAGCCACTATGGAGAAAGATACCAGTTTCATCGAGCTTAATCAACCCGTACCGCATAGTCATCGTCCTGAGGCTTGTGATTCTAGCCTTCTTTTTTCGCTTCCGAATCCTAACACCAGCATATGATGCTTACCCTTTATGGCTCATCTCAATCATATGTGAGATATGGTTTGCGCTTTCTTGGATTCTTGATCAGTTTCCTAAATGGTTCCCCATCAACCGCGAGACTTACTTAGACCGTCTATCTTTGCGATTCGAGCGAGAGGGAGAGCCTAATCAGCTCTCACCAGTAGATGTGTTTGTAAGTACAGTGGATCCACTAAAGGAGCCACCTATAATAACAGCTAACACTGTTCTGTCAATCTTATCCGTCGATTATCCCATGGAAAAGGTCAGTTGCTATGTATCAGATGATGGTGCGTCAATGCTGCTCTTTGATACACTATCAGAGACTGCGGAATTCGCAAGAAGATGGGTCCCATTTTGCAAAAAGTACAGCATTGAGCCGAGGGCCCCAGAGTTCTACTTCTCCCAGAAGATTGACTATTTGAAGGATAAAGTCCAAACAACGTTTGTCAAAGATCGACGTGCCATGAAAGTATAAAATCCAATTATTTTATCTTGCTCATCATTTTTGAATATGCTCGACCCTGATTAATTTCCTGGTTTTCATTCTCTTGGAAATCAGAGAGAGTACGAAGAATTCAAAGTAAGGATCAATGCATTAGTATCGAAGGCTCAGAAGAAACCAGAAGAAGGATGGGTCATGCAAGACGGCACCCCGTGGCCTGGAAACAATACACGTGATCATCCCGGGATGATTCAGGTTATTCTGTCCCTCACTTCTGATATAGATGAATACACTTGGGCTTGTACAGATAAGGCAAAGACATCATATTTACATTTTTCATTTTTATGACAATCATGCTCAAGAAACTGCAATGAATGTGAACCAAGCAGGTCTATCTTGGAAGCGAGGGTGCGCTTGATGTGGATGGCAAGGAGCTACCCAAACTTGTTTATGTTTCTCGTGAGAAACGACCTGGCTACGACCATCACAAGAAAGCGGGTGCTATGAATGCTTTGGTGAGTGCATATGGAGAAGATTATCCTCTCGTGGGTACATATATTGTTCAAATCTTTGTTTTTCTCATATTCAGTTTCTTCAGGTTCGAGTATCGGCTGTCCTTACAAATGCACCATTCATGTTGAACCTCGACTGTGATCACTACATCAACAACAGTAAAGCTATTAGGGAAGCTATGTGTTTTTTAATGGACCCTCAGCTTGGAAAGAAGCTGTGCTACGTGCAGTTTCCTCAAAGGTTTGACGGCATTGATAGGCACGACAGATATGCTAACCGCAACATTGTGTTCTTCGATGTAAGTTGTACCAAACTTCAATGCCAGTTCATTATATGCGTGCATAAAGGTATATCTAGCAGCTATGTTTGATTATTTTGTGCTTTGTATAGATCAACATGAAAGGATTGGATGGAATACAAGGGCCGGTATATGTAGGCACAGGATGTGTTTTCAACCGGCAGGCATTATATGGATATGATCCTCCAGTATCAGAAAAGAGGCCAAAGATGACGTGTGATTGCTGGCCTTCATGGTGCTGCTGTTGCTGTGGTGGCCGCCGCAAGAAATCAAAGTCAAAGAAGAAAGGACTGAAGAGTCTGCTCAAAGGATTCTATAGCAAGGATCAAACAAAAACGGTGAAGCGGAAAAAATATTCAAGGAAGGGATATGGGCCAGCCTTTGATCTTGAAGACATTGAAGAAGGACTCGAAGGGTATGAACAATTGGAGAAGTCTTCACTAATGTCCCAGAAGAACTTTGAGAAACGGTTCGGCCAATCACCGGTTTTCATTGCTTCTACACTAGTAGAAGATGGCGGTCTTCCAGAAGGAATTAATACCACGGCATTGGTAAAGGAAGCTATTCATGTCATCAGCTGTGGCTATGAAGAAAAGACTGAATGGGGCAAAGAGGTTAGGTTTCATCTCTGTCAGTGGTTCTAAGAGGGTACAAAAGGCTAATTTGTTGGAACCACAAGCTAGCATATTGCATCCACCCAGTTATTGGGATCACATTTCTATCGACTTATATAAGTTAAGTGCTTTTGATCCCAATATTCTTTTCCTTTGCAGATCGGATGGATATATGGTTCTGTGACAGAAGACATACTGACAGGCTTCAAGATGCATTGTAGAGGATGGAAGTCCGTCTACTGTGTGCCCAAGAGACCAGCATTCAAGGGATCAGCTCCGATAAATCTATCAGACAGACTGCACCAGGTCCTCAGATGGGCTCTTGGATCAGTAGAAATATTCCTCAGTCGACACTGCCCACTGTGGTATGCGTACGGAGGAAAGCTTAAATGGCTGGAGAGACTCGCCTATGTCAACACCATCGTCTATCCTTTCACCTCCATCCCGTTGCTTGCCTATTGCACTATCCCTGCTGTCTGCCTCCTCACTGGAAAATTCATCATTCCAACCGTAAGTAATTCGGGTTTCCATTCCAAGTCTCGTGCCACATTATGGAATAGAAGAGATTGAGAATGACACAGACATAATCATTTGATTTTCTCATAAAAATGTAACTTCTTCAAACTAATATAGATAAAGGGTTCTCGTACAAAGCTAATGAAATACGAAGAACAAATGACACATCAAGACTTGAATATCCAAATCATATGATGAATAGTATGAGCATTTGAAAAACATTTGCCCCTAGTACGTGCATATGTTTACCTTTGAAAATCTGAACCACCCACCGGAATCATTTTTGTCTTTGCAGCTGACGAATTATGCAAGCGTATGGTTCATGGCACTCTTCATCTCGATCATAGCAACCGGAGTTTTGGAGCTACGGTGGAGCCGAGTGAGCATCCAAGACTGGTGGAGAAACGAGCAGTTCTGGGTGATCGGGGGCGTATCAGCTCACCTCTTCGCGGTCTTCCAAGGCCTCTTAAAAGTCCTCGCAGGTGTTGACACCAACTTCACCGTCACCTCGAAAGCAGCAGAAGATGCTGAGTTCAGCGAGCTCTACCTCTTCAAATGGACTACACTTCTAATCCCTCCGACCACATTGATCATCCTCAACATGGTCGGCATCGTTGCAGGAGTCTCCGACGCGATCAACAATGGGTACGGGTCATGGGGCCCGCTGTTTGGGAAGCTGTTCTTCGCAATGTGGGTGATCGTGCATTTGTATCCTTTCTTGAAGGGACTGATGGGGAGGCAGAACAGGACACCAACGATAGTTGTGCTTTGGTCGATCCTTCTTGCTTCTATTTTCTCGCTTGTTTGGGTGAGGATTGATCCCTTCTTGCCGAAGCAGTCTGGACCTGTGCTTAAGCAGTGTGGCGTTGAGTGCTAGTTCTGGATATATCATCTGTTGTTTTTTGCTAAAGTGCAAATGGAAGAAATTCTTGGTTTTGGATCAGCTGTAAGGTATAATAAATTGTTTTTTGAGTTTTGGCGGCTTTTATACGGTGCAAAATAATTTCATGAGTGAATTTACATGATATTCCCTCTGTTTTCGGATAAATTATGAAAGCTTGATTACGAATACAAATTAAGGAAAGACATTGACTTGATAAACTTTCCACAAATGCTCCTGCCCTTCATGAGGTCCAGGGCTCCACAGAATTTCCCTCCAAATTGTTTCCACTCCACCGAACAGTTCAAAAAGGTCAAATCACAGATAGAGGTAGTGGAGGGTAAAATGAGCGAACCAATATAATGGAAAGCTAAATTAGATAATGTCTTAATTTATCTCAGATAGAACGAATATATAACAATAAGGTATAAGGTTTAGGTATACGTCGTCGCAAACCAATTTTTGTGTGTCCTAAACATTCTTGTCTCTTCCTATCCCAAATTTTCGCTATTGATTTTTTGGCTGTCTGGTCGAGAGAGCTAGTTCCTTCGAGACATCCGAATGACAACGGTATATTGCAAGCAGCGGGCTTTCAAGGCAAAAGCTCTTCTCTATGCTTTCTGCTTCCGCTTTCACGAGCATCTTTGACTAGTCCTCCATTTTCATCACGGCCCTGTCTTTGGTCACATCTTTCTCTATCTACGACTTTCTTGTCTTTCTGAAAGAGAGAAAGCACAGTCTAAGAATATACCAATAACAATAACAGTATAGAATTGCAGCAATGATGACATTAAAGCCGCAACAAAAATGCACGTCAAAAGAAAGTTCGCAACTCTCGTCGACTTGATGGTAAACTGGAAATGGTTGAAGGTGTTAGGATTCAAGCAAAAAATCCAACGCAAATCACAAATACAAGATTAATGTGGCTCATCACAAACTGGGCTAGTGCAAGGAACAAGCGGCAGATCAATTGATTCGTGTGAAAATCGAGAGGTTACAAGGTTTTGTTCTTGGTATGGTGTGGCGGCTGCTGGGGTCAAAAACTAAATCCTACCAACCCTAGTTCTGAGAAAAGGAGTTTATATAGAACTCCGCATATAGCAAAATTATAAGACTACCCCTAATTACGAAAAGGGTCGTAACTTTTGATCCGTCCGTCGGATCGGGTTGAAATTTCGACAGGAGCTTCAGAATACAAAACCCAAAACGAAACGAATCTCCTAACCTTACATACAACTACTTTGATCTTAGTCAAAGGTGCTTTAGATGCACGTGGTTCCAAGTTAATGCCAGATAAAAAGGATTTCGGTTATAGTTTTCCTTGTGACGGTCAAGGACGAGGCGGTACTTGTGATATTTCGGCTTGGGACGCATTTTATTTGGCAGTTTTCTGGATGTTAAATACCATTGGATGG
>LIEC01011351.1:0-28942 GCA_001925005.1 Drosera capensis
CCCCCCCCCTTCCCCCTCTTTCCCTGAGATATATGTGCCAATCTTTTTTTAAGTATTGGCCGGACCTGACCATGCAACAATAGAAGATCGATGGCTGAGGCCTATCTTCCTCCTTTGTTGGCACAGGGGGTAATCTAGGCCTATGATCCCTTCCCGTATCGCTCTTTACAGGATAACTTCCCGTGTAATTTATTATTTGCTGGTAATGTTCTAGTTTTGCAGGCTTGAGTTTTTTCATTTATTTTTTCGAGGGACTCATTTCTTCTGTCAGTTCTTACGTTTATGTGTAATTTCTGATATAGTGGGAAGCGGCCTCCTTCAGCTGCCAACGATTCTGATGGCAATGCTGCCAAGAAAGGACGTGTAACTGGCGGTGTGAAAGACCAACTTATGAACCGGGCACTGGGGGGCATATCTTATGGTGGAAGGAGCAGTGGTAGGGGCAGAGGGAGAGATTGGGCTGGCCGCAGCAGAGGAAGTGGAAGAGGAAGGGGCTACTGGTAATTCCAGTTTCTACTGCTAGTGGGAAATCCTTTTCGTCAGCATTAGCTCGAGGCAAGTCGATGGTGATTCTTGGAATTCAAGTGGTCTGTCTGCCTCTTTAATGAGTCCAGATTATGCTTGCTAGAGACGGTTATAGTATGAGGAAGCAATTTAAGGTGATGTATGTCCTGGGCTCGAAACTTAGGTATCATTGTTCTCAGGCTTTTGTAGCATGAATTTTATTAGTGGATTGCTCTTACATTTTGGAGATGTACGTCTCGAATTTTCTGTAGGACCATCCTTGGATCATCATCATATTCCGGTTTGCTATTATTTACTTCTGTAACTTGGAGGATATAAGACTAAATGACTTGGCAGCGATGATTAGTTGATTATACAGTCAGTTTGCAGCATGAACTCTCTTCCTTTGATTCAGATAGCAGTTTGTCGCAGTTGAAGCTTTGCTCTGTCATGGTGTGTGTTGAATCGACTTGCCTTTGTGACCAACTGTTGATTTGAGGAAGACTGACAGCAAGCGACAGGAACGATCTAATATCTGAAGACAGCTAGGTTTCTTGTTAAAGGTGAAGAAGTTTGTGATCTTGTTTACACTTGTGAATCAGCTGCAAAGCTATTATGGGTTGCTTTTCTTGTAGGTTGAAGAACTGGAGAAATGAGAAGAAGATCAGGAGTGTAGACTGTAGACTGCAATGCTGAAGAAATATACAATTTATGGTTGTCTTTCTGATTTGATTCAGATCAGACCCAACTGTATTTACAACAATGAACAGATGTCTTGGCAAGGGTATGCTATCCCTGAACCGTGGCTGAGCTAATGGTCTATGAGACTATGATACAGGCTTCTGTGTAGGAGTAAATCTATACCGGGTGCGTACTCAGCGCTTCTACTCCTATACAGCTCAAGAGAAGTGATTCAAGAGTGAAGGGTAATCCTTACAAGGGATTGGGAGCCGTGCCACTACTGGTCAATCAATTCATCTGGCATCTGCTAGACCAGCGACATCAGGTTGCGGTATCCACTTCCTCAAAGTATTTCCAGAATCTAATCAGCTTATCCTTGATGCTCTTCTTCATGCGAATAGTGGGAGTTGTGTTTACTTCCTTGTATTTTTTGATCAAGCGGATGAGGAAGACAACGAAGCATATGGTTGATATAACACCCGATAAGAGGTACAAGAACCAGAAACCACCTATATCCAGGGGTTCCACATCGCTGTTTGTGCTGGAGGATAAACACTCCGGTGAAGGTGCAAACCACTTCTGATCCAGTGCTGTCAGCACCCCTTTCTCCGAGAGTTGCAGTATTGCTTCCGATACATCTGCTGCTAGCGGAGAGCCCTTCTGAAATACCTGCATCTTGTCCATGAACATTATTATAATTTTGCCAGAGAAGGTGCAGTAAGACTACAAGTTATGGTTGGCGAGCCTGACAGAAGGTGCACTTACAAAGCCTAGACCTTCAAATCTGTAGAATTGGTTCATCTGGGTAAAGCTGTCGCAGTATTGGTTGAGGAACACTCTCGCGTATGGGAGCTCAAGGAATGCCGCGGAGATGTTGCCTCTGTTCAAGAGGTCAGGATAGGAGAACTGGCTACTCACGTTCATAATGTTTGCTGTTTCAAATCCAAGCACGTTAGTGAGGTAATCCCAGACGAATGAGTCTCCGTCGCATCCAACTAGTTTGTTGTTCTCTTTGAGCCAAGCGATGTCCTTAATCTTTGGCTCCAGGAGAGGGACTGTAAGCATTGATGTGAGATTGGCGGTATAGCTTTGTGTCAAGACAAATACTACGAAGAGCCAAACAATCACCACCACACGAGTGTAGTTGCTATGAATCTTCTCCTCTGCATTGCCAAATGACAACAGACAAGAAAACTCTTGAGGAATCTGATCAGAAGTTCACCATGTTCAGTCATATGAAAAAAAGGTACGTACTTTGTGTGAGGAAAATGGAGGATAAGATGAACCACATGGCAGCAAGGATCTGATTCTGATCCTTCGGCGAGTCTCTAAAGCCGGGATTGGACCCTTTCTCGAGAGCCCAAACCGTGATGATAGTACAGAGCAGCATCACTGCCGATATTAACCACAATCGCCAAGTAAAAGGCTTGGTAAATAGCCAGGCCTTACGATATTCTTTGGATTTGAATGGGACTATGATTGCCAGGCCTGATTTTGCGTATGGCTGGGTAAACTCGACATGTTCTGATCGGTTTGCTAATATGGTAACATCACCAACCACGGCGTCGAATGTCTGCCACACGGAAGCATGCCGTCGTGAGGACAACAATTTTTTATGCAAGGACACAAATGATGGGCCAAAGTCAATCAATGGAAGAAGAGGTTTGGTACCTTGTTGTAGACACAGTCGACCAACTCGTCATAGGTGCCATTGAATGCCTCAAACTCATAGGCAAATGTGTAGCTCTCTTCCAGTATTTTCATCACCTCCAGGAAAAGGTCGATGCAGTAGCCAGAGTATGTAGTTTGATTAGGATCACCTGCGGTTTCCACCTTGACAAACTTCTCGAAGGAAGTCCTGCCTGGAACTCCGATTTTCAGCGGCTTGGCATTGGTGGGCATGCCCCATCCACGCGGTACATCCTTCAGGTCCCCCGGCCAATTCACTAATCCAGGAAATAATGCAGCGGAGATGCCTATGTTTGCATTTCTTCCACCATTTTCTGCAACGCTGTCAAAGAATCCAAGTTGAGATGACCAGAAACCCAGCTCCTTGTAGCTCTTGCCAACAACATTGATAACTGTATACACTCTAGCAACACCCGACAGTTCTCCCTCTTCAAAAGAAATTTCGCCTGTCAAGCCGCTGAATTTGGTTGACTGAATACTCTGCAGCAAATTTTCTGAGGAGACCGTCTTGTTTTTTACTTGTTTCAAGGCTGTTACGACTGTCTTGATAGCATCATAAGCACGCATTGCATAGATCCCTGGCTGTGAATTCAATTCTTCTGGGAATTCCGCTCTGAATTCTGTCCAGAAACTGTAGTAGAAGTTCTGGAACTCTTTGCTGGTTTCTGGATAATATGTTTTGGTTCCTATCAAGCCCTGCATCGAGGAGATGACCGTGGAGTTGACAGAGTCCAAGATGCTCGATATTGATTCTGTAGTTATCCAAACTTCATCTCTCCCAATCAGCCCCATGTTTTTTGCTTCTCTAAACAGGTGAACAGCCACTGGGGCTGAAGTTTGAAGGACGATGAAGACACGGGATTCCCTGCTCAGAACCTTAACCAGTTGATCAAGGATAACCCCTTTCGGGTCAGCCATGGAACCCAACGGAGGTAATGCTACGCGATACTCAACCTCAGACCCAATCTGCTGGAGATATTGCGACAGAAGATTCAGCATGGAAGTTATCCCAGCATAGCCATCATCCTCATATACCGCTATCACCTTGGGCCAGTTGTAATATCGAACAATTGCTGATATGGAACTCAGTTGATCGCTGTAGCTCCTGGCCATTTGGACCAGATACGGCCATCTTTCCTGTGCTGATGGTTGTGTGGCGGGTGCTGTAGCGAGCGAGATAACTGGTAGTCGATATAAGTTTCCTACTTGGGCAACCAACGCTGCTTCTTGCCATGTTTCCATGCCTATGATTGCCTGCGCTCCGCTCTCTTTAGCCAGTTCCACAGCTGCAATGCAACCAAGAAAGAAAGATAACACACAGAATATGATTTAACATTCAATCAAAGCTTATACCAGCCGCTGTCAAGTGCCAAGTAACTTACCAGAAGAAGCTGACTGGAAGGGGTCTCTGCTGGAGTTAGCGAAGCGGAGCAACAACTTGAGATCGTTGGATACGCTGTTGAACCCTGCAACGGCTATGTTCATTGCGACTTTATGTTCCTTCCCGATCCGTGTACTCTCATCTACAATAGCTCCAATGCTTACAGTTTGGATGCTAGCATCATCGGCTAAGGCGGTTCTCGTCCCAGCTAGGAGGAGGAGAAGCAAGCAGAGCAAAGGTAGAGCATAGGAAGGGGACTCCCGTAATTTCGGAAGTATACAGTGAAATACTTGAGCGCCCATTATTGTTGTCAGCCAAATACTGCTCCAATGGTTTTGATTAGGATTTTGAGGGGACTTTATCAATGAAGGAAGAGATGTTGGTGCCTTGGCGGTGGAGTTGACAGATGAAGTGGGAACGGGGCTCATTCATTCGTGGAAGTAACCATGAAAGTTCAGAATCATTTACTCGAGTATATGACTTTGTCTAAATGCCAAGGCAGGACCATCCAAGTCTTGCATTACTTTTCAAGTCTATGATTCATTGGCATGTCCTTTTTCTTCCCGTGTTCATGATTGCCATTTGTCCGAACTTTTTCCCTATATGAACAGTCGAGAAAGACGATCTCATAGGAAAGAATTTTTAGGATGCATCATGTATGCTAAGATGACCAAGCAGAACTACTCCTATATGATTCGTGCAACTGTTTAATGAATTTTGTTTTTCACTTCTACTATTTTATATATGGATAAGAGGCTGTGTGTATTGATACACTGTGTATCACGTGAAGATCAACTATTAAGGTTTAATCATATGAATTGATGATTAAGATTAAAATATGATAATTTAGTTTCAATTCTTCATTTTTATTCTTCTAATTTTAATCGTTATTTTTTTAATTGACACCCGATGTGCCTACACACACAAATACACAATCCTTTAAATTATTACTTTTGTTGTTTCATAAAAATTACAACACTTATTCTATTTGAATATCCACTAAAAAATATACTCCCTCCGTTCCGAATTAATATATGAATAGTTTGATCTGGTACGAGATTTTATATGATGAATTTGATTAGTATAATATATTTTTTTTGATGATGCCAGTTGATGTGAAAGTATGTGAAAGAATGAGAGAGAAGTTAGTGGGATCTGAGGAGATAATGTGTTTAATTTAATATAAATTTAATTCTAAATATAAAAATAAAATAAATTTTGTATATATTTTAGGATGCGAAGTATTATGTGCACCCTAGGGATGTACTACCGTGATGTTTGATTGGCTTCAGGAAATAAAATACATTTTAAAAAACCAATAATAAATTAATTCCAACAATCAAAGCATTACAATTATGAGAGGTGTACATCCCTAGATGTATTAATAATTTCCCATTTTATGACTATATAAAAAAAAGCGTCACATTTAATATAAAACGGAGGGTGCAACATTTTCTTATTTAATTTTTTTTTATAAAACTCGAATATCAAAATATTCTTATAATTTATTTTATATCATTTTAATTAATCTAATTATTATTTTCTTCTACTTTTCTTTTTCTCATTTTTTCTCTCATATAATCATAAGGATAAAAATATCAATTTTTTTAAATCAATATATATATAAATTCTCATATCAAATCAAAATATTATAACTTGTCTGAATTTCGATTGAAAATTTTGATTTTGATATTCATAATGAATAATATAGTCATAGATAAAGATTTTTTCAATGAAACGGGAAAACGGAGATATTTGATCATAAAAAAGAAAAATGAAACGGAAATATTTGACCATAAAAAAGAAAAATGCGTCATAATTTCTAGTCCCATGACAATGAGGGTAAATGACATCAAAATATGATCTCTGCTGTGCAGGGGCAGGCAAATTGGAAGCAATGGCGGATTCTTGTAGATGGCAAAACCTAGAAAATAAGACGGACAGACACGGGGGGTGACGCAGCAGCAACTAGCAAGGTTCGGAACCAATTCGTCATTCTTCTTTCCGTCTTTGAAGAAATCCCTCCCTTGATTTGTGCTGTAAGCTAGCGGAGGGTAAGCTTTCGCAGATTTGATTTTGGAAGAATAAACTAATTCCTTGGAACTGACGTCGTCGGCCTTCCATGGGAAGTGCTTGCTAAGCGTGCGAATGAATTCTCTCGATCACTGTCTCGAGGGTAAACATGAGACTTGAGCTGATCTTTTCAAGAGGAATACAGTTCTAAAATCAAATAACAAGGAGAAATGCATGATTTATTTATGTTGTTGAAGATTTTATATAAATTTCAACGTGTATTTAATATCTTTTAACAATGGTTATTATACTCGGCACTTAGCCTCCATGATTTTCTTTGAATCTTCTAGGCAGGGTTAATTTTCTTTATGAATCTTAATAAGCCATCAAAACTATTGAAACCAAAACAAGGATCAAAACTTTGAGCAAATCTAGATGCCTTGTTATGCATGGCACGAGACTAACTGGTCATGCGGAAGAGGACGATGACCGATATCAATTAATAAAATTTACACAATCCATCTGCTTTCTTGTAAAATCAATTTTGTGTTTACAAACGATAAAATTTAATGGGTACAAATGTACACACAACAAAAGGGAAGAATAATAAGCACACAGGGATCCCCTAAATGCCACGAATTAGTTATTTACATCGTGAAATGAATCATCCTTTTACCCTGTTCTCTCTTGAATTAAACCCTGAGCGTGCTGTCAATACTGGCTCCAAAAGAATGTCAAGTGGGAAATGCTCTTGAATGTTATAGCTTTGCTCTACTCAGTTTCACCCTCATCTACATCGAAGTTGATCTGGGTAATTCAATTTCGGGTGATTCAGGGAAAATCCTTTGAGTCATAAATGAGTGGCTGATAGGAAAGCAGCCTCGACGCTCATCATCCTGTGTTTGCTGAACCACATCGGGCATCATCTGCCCTCCATTGTGGCTATCACCCATTATTTCTTCGAACTCCTTTTGATCACGCACATGTTTCCTTATTCTGGGAACAAAAAATGATACCACGAGGCAAAAACCTGAAGTGGCAATTGATAAAACCAATAGACCCCAGAAGCTGTCCGAGTCTAAGCTCCCTGTGTCATCATTGCTGGAATCATATGTTTCATATCCTGCACACTTGCTCTTTCCAATCAACCATTTCTCAGTTAAGTTTTGAAGCGTTCCATCCTCTGTTAGTGTCAGTATTGCTTTGGAAAAGTCGATCGCAATTGGAGACCCTTTTTGAAATGCCTGTGAATGGAAACTTGCAAAAAGTATTAGCCCTGGAGCATAGTTAGGTGGTCTTGAAAAATTGCATTTGGTAGTCGGAAGCTGGTACAAGTGTCGAATAGATTTTACTTTTCAGCCATGGCGGCAGAAAAGAGAAAAAAAAGTGAAAAAAGAAGTCAATATAATGTTTGCATCAGCAGAATTTGCCTGTAAGGACAAAGAAAACCCTAAACTTGAAAAGAATTTGAAGGTGCCTGAGGGAGAAGTGCTTCCACTTACAAAGCCTAGTCCACCGAATCTGTAAAGGGGTCCAATGATAGAGTATCCATCACAATACTTGTAATGGAAGAGCTTTGCATAGGGGAGTTCGATGAAGGCAGCTTCTATTTTACGAGCTTTCAAATGGTCGAGAATTTCTTCAGGCTGCCCGTTAAGGTTGATTATGCTATCTTGGTTGAACTTGAGTACATCTTCTAGGAATCCCCTTGTGAATGAATCCTGTTCGCAGCCTATTGTCGCATTACTCCTCTGCAATGTCACTACATCGGTTGAGTTCTGATTCAACCTTTCAATGGTGAGCATTGATGCAAGATCGGCAGTGTAGCTCTGAGTTAGGACTAGTACAATGAATAGCCACACAACTACCACCACTCTGGTATAGTTGCTTTTGATATCTTCGCCTGTACCATAGAATATCCTCTTAGATTGACCAAACTAGTCTCTAGGCCTGTAAATTCATGCAAGTCATGAAAAGCTAAATGTTCCTGTTATATTTGAGTCTCCAATAATAATGCTAATTTTAATGCTGAACTTACTCTGAGAGAAGAACAGAGAGTTGAATGTGAACCAAAGAGCTGCACTAATCTGCTGTGCCCATGTTCCTTGGAACTCTTCGTTGGTCCTATGCTCCAAAGCCCATACAATGAAAGCTGTATAGATTAGGATTCCCAGAGTCAGAAGCCACAACTTCATTTTGAATGGCCTCATGAATGTCCACCCTCTTGTTGCACTAGATTTCACTGGAAGTATCATTGACAATCCCGATTCAGCAAATGGCTGAGTGAAGTCTACGTAGTCTGTTCGGTTGGACAGTATTGTCATATCTCCGATAGCTGCATCCAATGTCTGAAAATAAGAGTGCAGAAAATGGAATTGGAGCATTCAGGATTTAGCAAGTGGTTGGATCATGGTCAAATATTGGAGGAATTCATATGCAAGCGAATAGAAACATCCTTCGGTATAGAGAGGATAAAGAGTTATGACCTTGTTGTTGACCAAAAGAATAAGATCATCATATGAAACATTCTGCAGGTAGAAGTGAAAGGGTAGGCTGTAGTTTAACTTAGCCAAAACCTTCTGAAAAAGGTCAATAGTAAAACCCTGGGGTTCTTGCGTTTCTGATAGAAGCAGAAACTTTGAAGTAAGACTAACAGGAATCCCAATCCTCAATTTCTTTTTCTCGGTTGGCATATTCCACCCTTTCGGCAGGATCCTTGTTAAATTCCCTGGCCAAGTTGCCTCATTTAGTAGTCCTACCTCTCCCACGACTGCAACACTGCTTTCATTGCCAAGCCTCGTTGAAAAACCTAGACCAGGGTTCCAAAACTCCAACTCTTTCAATTCCCGGTTGACCACATTCACCATCCTGTAAGTTGGCTTCTGTGCTATCCTATTTTCTTCAAAGTAAATCTCCCCACTGAGGCCTTGAAAATCTAATGCCAAAAAGCTTTCAAGGAAACCACTGCTTGCATTATTACTTGATCCTTCTATGGCCTTGCCAATGGCTCTAACTCCATCATATGCTAGTAGTGAATAATACCCTGCATCATAATTTTCCTCTTCTGGATATTCTCTTGAAAACTTCTGCCAGAATTGTGCCTCAAAGTCTTGGAAGACCGTCCTAGATTTTGAATAATATCTCTTGATCCCTAGCCCACCTTCAACCACAGAGTTGTTGAATGATGGAAACAGGTTTGCTATTTCCTCTGCCATTAGCCACACCGAATTGTTCCCTGCTAATCTTATTTCCTGGGCTCCCTCAAACAAGTAGCGGGTTAAAGTCCATGAAGCATCAAGAACGATGAACACCCTTGAGTTGCAATGTTTGTTGACTTGATTCAGAAGCTGATGAACCGTTTCTTTTGGGTTTGCAAGAGAAGCAAAAGGGGGTAGGACCAGACGATACTCAATCTCAGAGCCGATCTGTTGAAGTGCCTCGGTTAGCAGAGTGGTAATGCCTGAGTCACCACCATATGGCTCATCTTCATAAATTAAGATGACCTTTCCCCATTGGTGAGAGTGAACTATTTGAGCAAGGCATTTGGTTTGCTCTGTGGCGTCATTGCCCATTGTTACCAAATATGGCCATTGAAGGGAGGAAAATGTCGGGGTGATGGCAGAAGATGAGAGCGAAATGATCGGCACCTTGGCTCTGCTTCCCAGGTCTGCAAGAAGAGCAGCTTCCTGCCATTTCTCCGTCCCAATTAGCACTTGCACTCGGCCTATAAGCTCTTCAGCTGCATAAGATTAGGAAGCATGTTCCGTGTCAGAAATTTTATATCAGACTTTTCAACTTCTGTAGTTCTTCCATATCGTGTCTAGATTCCGTGTCAGAAATGTTATATCAGACTTTTCAACTTCTCTAGTTCTTCCATATCGTGTCTAGACTCTAGGTCCTTCGTCCCCCTTTCTAAGCTTATGGATCACCGAATTCTAAGAAGAACTAAAGTATTAGGACTTTGATCAATCTTTCGATGTCCAAGCTAAATTACAACAAACCAGACATCTATATCATGTGATAGAGTCCGTTATATAAATACGATAGCATCATGCCCTTCTAATCATATATAACTGATATCCTGACTTTGTCCGATAATATTATTTCCGATGTATTGATGAGCCATTTCAACTTGTCATTTTCGTTGTCAAGGAATGAAAGAAGATGGAAAGCAATGGAGATATGAGATGAACCAGCAAAGGCAGCCTCAAGAGGGTCGCCGCTGCTGTTCCTGAACTCGATGAAGAGCTTGAGCTTCTCCGACCTCGCATTGAAGGTCTCCACTGCGATCTCCATTGCTGTCTTCTGCTCTCTCCCGACACGAGAGCCAAAGTTGACGATTGCTCCAATGCTGAAATTTCCATTGCCATGGATGGCAGCAGCAGCATGATCTGCTCCGTGGGACACATGGAGTAAGAAGCAGAAAAATGTGAGTAGGAGCTGTTTTGCTCCAGGATTCTTGGAAAAAGGCATGAGCTTTGTGTAACTTTTCGATCAGTTGGGATTTGTATCTCACTTTTTTCCTGAAAAGCGTGGATTTCTGTTTAAGAATATACTAATGGAGGAGAAAAGGAGGTACATGGAATGTGAAGATGTGGGTTTTTTTTATGATACAGAGGATGGAAACGTAGTCTGACTCGGTCATTCTATTAATTTGATAGTACTATGATTTTTCAGGAGAGAGAGAGAGAGAGAGCGCAGAGGTTCCAGGAGTGTTCCTATCAGTTGATTTTTCAGGTAAACGTATCTAGGCAGAAATCTTTTGAGGAAAATTTCATCATGAAACCACTCTAGCTGTAATTTGCTCCAGTTAATTGGACTTTTAATCCATCTTAGCAGAGGTGTTCGGGAGTAGACATTTTGATTGTTGAAAGATTGCTTATCTATATAGGGCGGATCGATCTAAATCCGGGGAAGTGTTTCTTGCTAATAAACACCATAGACAGAGCAGAAGTTTCTTGGTTTTGTAAGAGTAAATTTTTCCCTGGACAAGTTAATCCTTGGTAAGGATCTCTATTGAATAGGCGGTGGAGTTGAACAGGTGGGGATAAGGACATCCTACCTAGTTTGCCTTCACACTTAATGAGATATATTTCGTGAATCTTGAAAAGTATAAAATGCATTACGAATGACTGGTGTGAAAGTAAAGGCGAACCTGTTTGTGAATTGGGTTGTTGTCTTATTACTAAATTTTGATTATGATGAAGGATTGTCAAGGGACCGCTTTCTATTCTTGCTCTTCTAATTGTATGGAGCTTTGTCGTCTACTCGTGGTTGGCTCGTAGCCGGAAAATGCAGGTCAAATGGTTTGAGTAGTGATTATTTTGATTCAACAATCCAAACAAGAGCATGAGTTGACACTCGACAGATGATGAATAGTCATCCTTCTAGTGAACAATGGTACCATCGGAAGGATAACCCCAAATGCCTAATGCCATGATTAATACGTATGCAAGGAAACATTAACGTGGCGAAAATGATAGTTTTTGGTTTGGAAGGTAGATTAAGGAGTGCCGTTGGTTGATTCAAGCATGTATGCAATTCAACAAATTTTATACTATTCTTTTTGTCACAAAAAAATTATACTATTTTGATCGGATACGTATGACGATGGAAGCTTTCATAAATATTTTGAGACAATCAAATATTATTTTTTTAAAAAAATATCGTAAAATATTAATGATATGTTACGTACTATAATCATGGGTTGATAGAAAATTTAAAAAATATCGTCTAAATGAGTAATGAAATTTCTTAAATTACGTGTTGAATAGTATATGAAGAAAGAAACGTTATAATAATTATGAGATGGAGGTACTACTTGGTAAGTCAAAAAGGCTCATTAATGAGCATTCTAATAACATTAAGAAATTATAATGAGTTGATCCGACATATATATTTATGTGTGTTGAATTTATGTGAATGTTCAATTTGTTATTGTGAGTGTGAGAGAGGGAAATGTGAGAAATGATGTGATATAAAATATGTATAGTTTTTTTATCATTGAAAATAATAAGTTTATGTACAAGCTATGGAGGGGATGCCCTCAAAATATCCGATGCAGGAGTTCGCAACAGGACCAGCAGCAGAGGCGCAGGGTGCAGCAGAGAGGAGGCATGTAGTAAAGGAGCCTGCAGTAGAGGGACATCCTACAGCAGGACTGGGGCCTGCAGTAGAGGCATGGTCTACAACAGAGACGGGATCTGCAGCAGAAGAACGACGCCTTAATCTTCCTGCCCTCATCAACACGGACAACTACAGGGGAATGATCAGAGATCCCAGGGGAAAGAAAGTCTGCTTCAGAGAAGTTGAACTCAGCCTGCCATTTGGAATTGCACAGAACCCTGTCAATCTTCCTGTAGCAAGCATGTTCTCCTTGGCTTCTGTTACTCCATGTCTACCTACAGCCTCTGTATCTAAGATCATCAAGTGCAGTATTTTCAAGATAAGCAGGGAACTCATCAAAGGATGGAAGCCATTTGTTCGTGCCTCCCTGTCTATCAGCCACCTCTTTGATTACATTGAAATCCCCAAGAATCAGCCATGGAATGCCATCAAATGAGTGTCGTCTTCAATGTTTGTCCACAGAGATGTTCTCCTAACAAAAATGTGCTCAGCATAGACAAAAGATATGATGAACTCTCTATTCTGCTCGTCGTACCGTACTCTCCCATGAATGACTTGGTATGATGTACAGAAAGGAATGAAGTCAAGGACTTTAGGGTCCCACCCGATCCATAACCTTCCTTTATGAGAGTAAGAATAATAAGCATAGGATTTCCAGGTTGAAAACATCGAGATAAAAGTATCCGAGTACTTATCTTCCTTCACCTTGGTATCCAGGATGGCAAACAAGCTCAGCTTCCTCCGTCTCACCAAGCTACAGACTTCTACTTTCTTTATTGGGAGTCCTAGACCCCTTACATTCTAAAAACCAACAAACATAAAAACTGTACAGATAGTTGGGAGGTGCAGACTACCTCTTTCGATGTATAGCTGTAGTATTAGACCCCGTTTTGGTTTTATGTTTCTTGGCTCTCTTTGCTTGAGACTGGCCGCGTTGTCAGAGGCTGCCCGCACAGACTTCGGTGTCATGGTAGTGAGGCCAACCACAACCTGGTCGAGCACGATGTCTTTCTTTGGCTGGGATGCAGATTGTGATCTCGAACTTTGTCTCTGGAACTGTGTCCATGACCTCCGTGCTCTCCTCATTTGCCTCGCATTCGTTACTGCTGAGCACATTGGAGCTCTAATTACTATCATTGGTGTCCTCCCCTAGTGCCGCTGGAACCCGTTTTGGGTAGCTGGCGGGCTCGTCTCTGAGATCACAATCTCATTTGATGCATTCTTCCTCTTTCGTACCAATGTGAATCCTTCATCATCGGTAGGCGTTCTATCAATAATGGTATTCTGACCTTTGTCGACGACAGGAGCAATGACAATAGCTGCAACAGTGTGTGGCCTACACACATGGCCGAAGACATGGCATTTTGGACAGACCTATGACTTCCATTGGTAGTCGACATTCATGGGGAGGACAGAACTCCCCATCTTCACATTGACCTCGTCAGGAAGGGCTTTATCCGCACAGACCTCGACACAGATTCTTGCGAATGCAATCTTGGTCATGTTCTCCGTGAAGGAGTCCGTGTAGAGTGGTTTGTCTATGAGGTTAACAATACCACTCAGTCCCGAGCTCGTCCACAATGCCAAGGGGATATTGTGGATCCTCACCCACAGAGGCACCTTATCGTGGGTCTTCTTACACATCACTAACTCCGGGGTCCATTGCTGTAGGATGATGGGCTTTCCAGCAAACAATTACGGTTCTTTTTTCAATATCTTCTGCCTTGTAGTTATCTTAGATATGTGAAAGTAATAGAAACCAGACGCATCTGCTATCACTTCCTCCAACCTCAGCTTGCTCCAGGCGCTTTTCGCGATGCTCTCCACGGTCATCACCGGTAATTTCTCGGAGATGAAATGGCCCACCAAATAGCCCACCATTTGGTCGTCGCCACTGCAATAGCCTCCCTCGATAATTTGAAAATCATTCGACCATCCTCACAGACCGGCTCGACGAAGCTGAGTTTCATCTTCCTATCCAGCGGATTAGAATTCAGCATCGACACAAAGGTTCGTCTTTAGCCAAAGAAACCTTGCGTGGCGTCAAAGTTCTGCGCCGGAGCATGACTTCGACCTCGACCTCGACTCTGCTGCCTGAGATGGTTTGGTTCATCATGTTGAGATGCATTGCCGATTTCTTCGTCAAAAGAGTTCGTTCCTACACAAGAACGACATTCCTAACAACAACAACATCATCCCCAACAATAAACCTCTCCCCAACAACCACACCGTGCCCGAAATCAATATTTTCATGCGGATTCACCGCGTGAACAGTGGCTCCGTGCTTCGCTAATCCGGCTTCAGTCATCTCTCGAGCAATAACAACATCATTATCAACCTGGGTATCAATGCTTGCAACGTGTCCATCACGATTCATGGTGAAATAGAACAAAAAACAACCAAATCAAGATCGAATTTCGTCAATTTGGCCTCGTTGAACAGTATCATGAACAGTGTTTGAGCGTCCAAAAATCAAGTAAACAGTTTTTTGTTGTTTTTTAAAAAATATATATAGTTTGATTTTTTTTGTGAAAAAAATTGATAAATAAAAAAAGATTATACTCCTTTCGTCCCGAATTAATTAAAACGTTTTGATTCAGACACGGAAATTTATACGAGTGTTGAATTTGTGTGAATTTTGATGAAGAATGAATATCTTTTTTATGATGCTGGAATTTATTGTAACAGTTGTGAGATGAGTTAATAGATATACTGTACCATCAGATGAGATTTAAAAGATTATCAAAAATGAAAATATTTCATTTGTTTTGAAACGGATAAAAAAATATTTCAATTAATTTAAATGAGACGATGAAAAAATATTATAATTTTTAAACGTAAAGGTGTTGTATATAAAGGTTCTTTACGTGATGTTTATTTTAAGAGTGGAAACTCTTGAAGTTGTTTTTGGCAAGGGCAAAAACTTGTTTCTGCCTTGTCGATGAGTTGTATATAAAGGTTGTTGCATACTAGTATCAGTTGTTGTGATTTGGGAGTTGGTTGGCCCGATGTCACTGTGGAATAGTCTGTCTGGTTGCACTCACCCAATAATGCTCTTGTTGCTAGATCATCATAATTATCATTTTTTTTTTAAATTAATCATATAAAAACACTGTGGTTCTTATCATGACCGACTATGGGATTTGGATCCTTTAATCGAGGACAAGATGCAACTGATTGGAGAGAGAGGAAGGAGAAAAATTAGGGGCATCTCTTTTATTAGTTGTAATTTGTAATCGAGTAAAGGTGGAACCTTTCTTGTGGTTTTCCGCAATTTGGGTGTTTCAGAAATGGGAAAAAATCTGTTGAATTATACTTTTTTTTGTTTTGTTTTGATTTGACAAATGAGCAACTTGGGTCATGCCGAATTGGCAATGCAGTTTTGTTTGCTTTGATTTATGTTTTGTGAGTGTGTGGCTTTCACTCCATTAAAGTGTTGCTTCATTTGCACTACTCCTCTCCTCCTTCAACAATTTGAAATTGAAATTGCAGTTTGCTTTGCTTCTTTTCCAAAACTTGGACTTGCCTTGCCAATTCCCATCCGATCTTCTACCTCTCTGCCTAAAGCCCTTTCTTTCCATTCCTGGAGTGTCTTTTTGTGAGGGTATTGTCTCGATTCTTTCACGGATCTCTTTCTGTTGTCTTTCTTCTCATTTTTACTGTCTCTCTATGGTTTCTGTTTAATCTGCTGTTGCTGTGAATGGCTCCTTTCCGACATTGTCTTCAACGTATTATGAGAATGCAAACACTATAAAACCGGAACCTGTTACTAGGTGAATTGGGAGTTGTTATGTGAAATTTGATTTATTTTGTGGTGATGATTGTGTAATTTTACTGGCTGCACTAAATTTTCTGCTTTCAAATTCTGCCATTCTGCTTGTTTAATTTCCAATGTGATGGATCTCATGATTTTAGCCGTGGGCAGTCCTGATCTGGTTAAGGGTTCTTAGTCTAGCCTGTAACCATCTAATCTCCATGGTATCAAATTCTTGTCGAAAGCTTCTCAAGCTTACCGTTGGAATTTGTGTCATGCCCCTCAAAGGATTCTTACCAACCACTGAGTGTGCTAAAGCCTTTGATAATCTTTTGTACATTGTGGTACTGTGTCATAACGAAACAAATGCTTGATTCGTTATTGTTTTCGTCACGTTCTCGACATAGTTGTTTAACATTCATCATGTGGCTCTTTCGCTTCAGAATGGGGTCTGGACGATGGTTTAAGGCTATAATCAGAAGAAAGAAGGGAAAGAAGGGCAAGTTCGGACAATCATCGGTATGTTGGTCACTCAAAACCTACATGCAGTTGAAAGTAACCATGCAAATTGATTGTTTGATTCAGTTTCCAATGTATTACAAAGAATTGCCCTGTAACATCTATTCTTCGAATTGCAAAGAATGAGAAGGGATCAATTAATTACCAGCAGGACTTATTCCTATTAATGTATTCGTGATATGAAGTGCCCTGTTACTTCTCCAATGCTTGACATTATACCCTGTGCTCTAATTTGCACCTGACTCTATGTGACAGGAACCACCTGCCGGAGGTGGAGACAATGGGTTCATGCCTGAAATAAGTTCTCAAAATGGCATGCGGCACCTAGAAAATGGCAACACTAGCCAGGGACTGGATGGTACTCATGGTATAAACATAGAGGATTTGGCAGCCATCCACATCCAGACTGCATACAGGGCATACAAGGTATGGTTGTTCATCTGAACCATTGCTTCCTTGCCTTTTCCGTGAATGTTTACTAGTTAGAGAATACTTCAAGCTAATTTCTCGTTCACGAATATCATTATATCTCCCCTTCTAGGCAAGGAAGACTCTACAGCGGATGAAAGGAGCAAAGAAGCTACAGATCGTATTGTCCCAAGGTCCCTCTGTGAAGAAGCAATCGATGAGCACCTTGACCTATCTTCATTCATGGGGTAGGATACAATCACAGATCAGAGAGCGGAGACTGTATATGGTAACTGAAGGTCGGCTTAAGCAGAAGAGACTAGAGACCCAAAAGAAGTTTGAGTCCAAGCTTCATGACTTGGAGGTAAGATCATCTGTCCTCTGTATAATACATGTTTTTGCCAATGCATTCTGCAATTATTTTCTACTTGCTGTACGAAATTCAGCCAATTTAACCAACAGATAATGATGCACTTTGTTTGCAGTTTTCATCTTAGTGTTCTCTGAGATTCTGTTGTGTACATATTCGTCTATTTTGAATCTGCAACAGGTGGAATGGTGTGATGGCTCAGAAACAATGGAAGAGATTCTTGCAAGGATTCATCAGAGAGAAGAAGCAGCAGTCAAACGAGAACGAGCTATGGCGTATGCTTTCTCTCATCAGGTTGGCAACTCGTCTTCTTTTGTAAGAAAATGTTTTTCAACATGATCAAAGTCTCTTCATTACTGTGCGATCAAAATGCGAACATATTGTTTTTTTCCCTGAACAGTGGCGGGCAAACTGTAGTTTGAGCCAGGGGCTTGATGCTTCTGACTTGAGCAAGTCTAACTGGGGTTGGAGCTGGAAGGAGAGATGGATTGCTGCTCGCCCTTGGGAAAATCGAGTTGTTACAACTCGGTCTATCGGCTCCAAGAAAGGACAGAACAAGTTAGCGGCAGTCAAGGCTGGGAAAAGTACCGGCTCTCCGATCACCCCCAAATCAGATCCTGCTAAACCTAGTTTGCCCAACGGGAAGCAACAAGCTGCAAAGGCACGACGGTCATCCTTCCCTGGTGCTCAAAAACCATCTGGATCGAAAGCAAACCCTAATAAAGCTCAGGAAGCTGATGTTTCAAAAGGGTCAAATGGTACAGTGTGATTGTTATATGCCTGTGTCATCTCCAAAGGATTTCTTCGGTTTTACATCATGAAGCACAAGTAATCGAGGTCAGTGCATGTTTTTTTCATAGAAGTTTGTTATCATGTATATGAAAGTGCGGTGAAAATAGTCTTTGTGTCTTGGTTCTAATTAAACAGAACCGAAGTCTGTTTCTGTAATGGGTCCAACCTCGTCGATCTTATTTTTCTTATGTATATGCAAGTATCATTTGGTTTTTTTTTTTCGTTTGATGCTCAGAAGAGCAGTATGTACACACAATGCTTTAGTTTTTTCATTCCTTTTTGAGGAGCACAATGACTTCAATTCTCTTGTGAGTGGCCCTGATCCAACGGTCAGTATCAGCGATGATGAGAAGGAACAGCCAAGGCACTTTCTCAGTTCAGAAAGCAAGGGGAATAAGCAGAGGTTTGATCCTTGCTCGTTTCCCCTTAGGTTCAATATTCTCGCTCTCGCTGCTGGGAAACACTACTTGCGCATGAAGCTGTCGAAGTAGTGAACAGAAAAATAAGTGCTGACGGGCGACAATCTTAACGTGTAGAACCCTAAATGCGGAAGAGAATCTGATCTTGGTCATTCTAAAAGCAATCCAGCATGCATAGCAATGGGTCCGTTGAAACGGGATATGCAAAAAATCCGGCTGAAATAAACAATAGGCAGACGTTGAACTATGGGGTAACATGGTCTAACAGTTTCTTTTTTATAGCTGACTGGGTTGGTTGAATGTGATAGTAGACCGTTTTACACTGAGTATAGTCCACTGATCAATGAGCTTAGCAAAGCATAGTGTGGAAGAAAAAGGGTAAATGACAAAGTAATGGGCATACATACACATTAGTATAATCGTGTGGTTGTGTTTCCTACTTTGGTTAATAAATTGGTATTTGACAATTATATGCCTGCCGCATGCAGGCGTGGTAAAAACTGGGGGCGGCATTAAGGCTCATCTGGCAATTTGCGTTGCTAATCCCAATTCCCATCCATTTCCCCCACCAGGCCACATTACAACTAACTGGCAGCCGCTGGTTCTTTCACCTTCGAACCAAAAAGGAATACGGTCACATATGCTGGATTATGATTTTAATCTTCCCCATTAACCAATTTACTTATTTACTTATAATGCTATGAACAAATTAAGATCGAGATCCAAAAATCCCGTTGTGTTTATCTCTTAATGTAGCTTACAAAATGCATAAAAAGCCAACCTTTTCTTCTTGTTGTTGTTTTGTCTATATTTAAGTAGGAGGAGCATGTTTGCAGCGAGTTTCATGCGATGCCTATCAATCGTTATGGGAAGAATCGGTCTTATTTGGTTTTTACAAAAAAATGCTTGCTTGCCACGAATGAAATGAAAGGCCTTTGCTTGAAAGAGAGTTAGTGAGTGAAATCTTAATCCGAAAAAGGCGCTGCTGCTCATAAATAGAAACAAATAATGCATGTTAACTCTTCTAATGAAGAGATTAAAGATCTGATCAGAAAAGTGTACTGCACGAAAAGCAAAACCCACCCATCCCCAATTCACCACCACCATCACTACTAATATATAATTTGATCGCAGAAGAGACAAACGCACCACAAAACCCATCATTCATTCATCCCACCAATTGAAATCAAAGAACAAACCCCACACCAGCACACCACACAACACCAACACCACACCCCTGGTTTCTGAAAACAACTAGCCTCCTCGTGCTGATCATTAAAAAAAAAAAACCCCATACATCCCTGCCGCCATTTCCAAAGGCGGTCTCACAGTGTCGTTGTCTTCATCCATCCATCCATCCATCCCCCTCCTCGCCTCCCCTGTCCCTTTCTTCCTTTTTTTCCTTACCCTTTTAAATAGAACAACCACCCTTCGCCCCCCTCCAATTTCATCATCGTCCTCCACACTCCCCCACCACACCACACTCCTCCCATCACTCGTCAAAACAAGCAGCCAAGATCCATTACACAAAAGAAAAAGCCAACCGAGAGATTAAGGAAAACACAACAGTAGCAGCAGCAGTAATACACAAGTATCATGGCGATGCAAGACGGAAACATCACGGTGGGGTCCACCCCGAAATCTACCAAGGCCCCTCCGCCGGTGTTCCGCCCGGGACCCACTGCGGGGACGCTGGGCCGCCACCTGGCCCGGCGCCTCGTGGAGATTGGGGCTCGGGACGTGTTCTCGGTGCCGGGGGACTTCAACCTGACGCTGCTGGACCACCTCATCGCGGAGCCGGAACTCAACCTCATCGGATGCTGCAACGAGCTCAACGCGGGGTACGCCGCAGACGGATACGCCCGTGCGAAGGGGGTGGGTGCCTGCGTCGTCACCTTCACGGTGGGAGGGCTTAGCGTCCTCAACGCCATCGCCGGCGCCTACAGCGAGAATCTCCCCGTCATCTGCATCGTCGGCGGCCCCAATTCCAATGACTACGGCACCAACCGCATCCTCCATCACACCATCGGCCTCCCTGATTTCACCCAGGAACTCCGCTGCTTCCACCCCCTGACCTGTGCTCAGGTATATGTCCACCTTCACTCTCATCCTCCACTCCCTCACCCCCTTCTCACTTGGTTTTTTATGATTCCATACTGTTCTATCTGTGTTCCATTTCCATCTGCATTGTCGTCCTCATCCTCATTTTCGTTACTATTTGCATATGAAAAAGGTCATGATAGCGACACACCCATTCACTGTCCTTGTTCTATTTGATTGGATCCAATTTAACAGTCAAGAGGCATGACTTAATTATAGATACCTGGATTGTGATTGAGATCGGATAACACTCCTAGGAAAACTTGGAGCGATATCTGATCTTAATATGTTAAGAGTCCTCACCTTGTACGATGAGTTCAGTTCATTTCTCAAAATCGATGATATTACTTCAACAATACCAAAACCCACCCATACCATAAGAAATTGAGAACAGAATAGATAGATGTGGATGCAGTCATCTACATAGGAGATTCACTGTCCAATCATATCTACTATTAATTTGTCTCAATGGAAAATATTGTTTGCTCCATCCGTGGTAATCATTTGTATGCTGTATTTGCTATGCAGTTGTCACTATATTTTTCACGCAATGCCTACTTGCCTCGTATCTTAGGCTATAGCCTTCACTCAAAATCAATAGCAGTGTGACTTTAACTGGCAGTTTTATATTGCTATGACAATACACTTGTGCAACACTTGATATTAATAGAATATCATATATTCTAATAATGCAAAAGACAATGTAAAAGATAATGTATTGACCGCATCAAATGGTAGTTTAAGAAATTTATACGTAATTTGTTGAATGTATACACGTCAGATTTTAGTTATAAAATACACTAAAAATTTAATTCTACGCATTCATCAATTTACATTATAAATTTTTCAAACTTACAATATAAAATCGTCAATCTATAATATTTGTAGCTGTCACCATATATATATGTGTGTGTGTGTGTTAGGGTAAGGGGATCGGTCGTACGCCAACTTTCTATGGATAGATTCTCTTCTATTTTTGTCTTTTCCCTGTATCCCGTCACCTACATACTGAGTGAGGATTAACATGACTTCATCAATTGTAAGCATTCTGTTGTTACATAGATGTAAAATACACCAGGGAGCTACCTAGGTGATAACGTAGTGAACAATTACCTTCTGACCTGCACCATCATATAAGCAGCGTGGTGGCTGTATCATCATCCATCATTGATCTTATTAAAAGTCGCATTGTCTGGTATGGATATCGTTTATTTAATCATTGCGTTTTGTTGGCGATGTGCAACAGGCGGTTGTTAACAACTTGGATGATGCGCACGAGCTGATCGATACCGCAATTTCAACTGCTTTGAAGGAGAGCAAGCCTGTGTACATCAGCGTTAGCTGCAATTTGCCTGCACTTCCTCATCCAACCTTTGTAAGGGACCCTGTTCCTTTCTATCTCCCTCCATGGTATGCATCCACTCCACACTCTTACCTACCTGAATTCATCTGAATTCAGGTAGCAAGCCATCTGTTTAACTTGCTCTAGTTAGCTAAAATCGCAAAGATTACCTTCTTTTCTCACATTAGATTAGCACTATGTATAGTTGCCAAATAGACTGAACTCTCTTATTGACATGTTGGCTTATATTCATAGTATATATATCAGATATTAATGCATCAAGGTGTCTTTGCACTTATAACACAACAAAAAAGCATCAAGTCACTGGCCTAATATGGATGATAGATTTACAACGAAAAACTTTTGATACGCAGCATTTTCTTATTCTTTCCAAGATGATGTTATAACTGGTTACATTCAGCAAATTTCCTTCTGTAATGCAGCGTCAGCAATCAAAGGTCATTAGAGGCGGCTGTGGAAGAGACAATCGAGTTCCTACACAAAGCTGTGAAACCAGTCCTTATAGGTGGACCGAAGCTAAGGGTGTCCAAGGCCCAGGAAGCATTTGTAGAATTAGCAGATGCATGTGGTTATCCTTTAGCCATAATGCCATCAGCTAAGGGACAGGTGCCGGAACACCATCCTAACTTCATTGGCACATACTGGGGTGCAGTGAGTACCAGCTTCGTGTCTGAGATAGTAGAATCAGCAGATGCCTATGTCTTTGTTGGGCCAATTTTCAATGATTACAGTTCTGTTGGGTACTCCTTGCTGGTCAAGAAAGAGAAGGCGATCATTGTGAAACCAAACCGTGTTACTGTTGGAAATGGACCCTCTTTCGGCTGTGTTTTAATGGTTGACTACTTGACTTTGTTGGCCAAAAGGCTGAAGAAGAACCCTACTGCTATGGAGAACTATCAGAGGATATATGTTCCTCCCGGCCGTCCTCTCAAGTGTGGAAACGGTGAGCCCCTTAGAGTCAATGTCCTATTCGAGCACATCCAGGCAAGCTTTAGCTTAACCCGATGACATTCTTGTTTCTTCTCTTTCATGGCCTATCGTACTTGCTTGTTCCATTTTTTTTTTTTTTCAAGAAATGGACCAGTTCGGCCGGCTTTGGATAGTAACCGTGCTGTTTTTGAAATATAATTGTTCTGCTTGTTTTTTTGTTTTGCTCGGTTATGTTACAGAACATGCTTACTAAAGATACTGCGGTGATTACGGAGACTGGAGATTCTTGGTTCAATTGTCAAAAGCTTCATCTTCCCGAAGGCTGTGGGTAAGTACAGGACTTAATTTTTAACTTAGTTCAGAGTCTACTGAGCGCCGTATACTGGTTCACTACATTTCATTTTCCGCGCCCACCTTGTTTTCTTGTCAAGGGGATAAGTGTTGAATCAGCTAGGCATATGCAGGCTATATTCCACTAATACTCATCTGCATTGACGCTCTTACCTTCCTCTGATCTTGCCATCTTTGTAGTAGGACTCGTGTTTGATACAATACTCTGATATGCATTCTGGATAATCCTAGCACTTAAAACTGATGAAGTACAAAAGCTTCTTTATGAACAGGTACGAGTTTCAGATGCAATATGGATCAATTGGATGGTCCGTGGGTGCAACACTTGGTTATGCCCAAGCTATCAAAGAGAAACGTGTCATTGCTTGCATTGGTGATGGGAGCTTCCAGGTGCGGAGTTATTTACTTGGCCAGCCCTCTTTGCTGATGTCTACTCGAGTTGTGTACGATATTGATGGGGCACAAATTCTGGTTGCACTAAGTGTGATCGGAAGGGCTCTTGAGAATCATGATGACTGAAATATTAGTTGTCTCTTGACATAGGTGACTGCTCAAGATGTTTCGACAATGATTCGTAATGGGCAAAAGACCATCATATTCCTCATCAACAACGGAGGTTATACCATTGAGGTGGAGATCCATGATGGGCCGTACAATGTAATCAAGAACTGGAACTACACTGCTCTAGTTGAGGCTATCCATAATGGCGAAGGAAATTGTTGGACTGCTAAGGTAATTGTTAATCTTCCATAACAGTTGCTTTGAGATCACTTCGATTGCCCTTGTGGTGGCTGGTGTTGGCCATGCTGTTAAACAGAGCTGTTCGCTTACATTGGGTTTTATAGGTAAAAACTGAGGAAGATCTTGTCGAAGCTATTGCGACTTGTACTGGGGAGCAAAAAGATTCGTTGTGCTTCATTGAAGTGATTGTGCACAAAGATGATACGAGCAAAGAGCTACTGGAATGGGGATCCCGTGTTTCAGCTGCGAACAGTCGCCCTCCAAATCCTCAGTAGCACGACATTCAGGTGGCAGACATGGCTGTTTTTTGATGGTGGCGGCGAAATAAAAAACTGTTTCCTGCTCAACTTATTGGTAGATTCTTCTATTTTGCTTGTAGTAGGTTTCTTTATGTGAGTGTCCGGTAGAAACTTTGCATAAGTATGGTGCTTTAATTAGTTCATACATGTGTTCAGGATTTCAAGTTTTTCTGTTTAGCAATATGATTATGCATAATGAATGATATATGGTCCCTTTTAATTACCATTCACTGGTGCAACTGTTGTCGCTTCACAATCATGCTCATGCTTGAGAAGCTCTTATTAGTAGTTCGTATGTTCATAAATCAACCTCAACCTGATCAAAAAAAGGAAGCAAGATTTGACACCTTTCAAGATTAGAAGGGGCCTAAAGTGAGATGGCCCAACTATGACGCTGTGGTCATCCGTCTGGGCTTCATCGCAGCTTACACCGAACTCGGCGGAGCCTTCCGCCTCTGTGAATTGATTTCTTGTTTCTAACATAGATATAGAGAACAAATGTGGATGTTACGTAATCAGTCAGTACCACTACTACTGGATATATATATTTGCTTTCGTACTCTTCATCCCTTGTTAAAAGGAGTACTATACTATCCCGGCCCAAGTGACATGCATGCTCAAGTTCGTTGATGTAGTATGTGCAATGTGTGATCACCAAACGAGTCAACGAGAGCAGAATGTTGTATCAAGTAAAAACCTGTAAGCTCATTCTTGAGAATTAGATATGTAAAAGCATTCACAGCATCACCATACCCAAAAACAAAAAAAAAAAAACAAAAAAAAAAAATCATAATACCGATCATTGAGATGATGATTAGTTTTTTTGTCGGGAAAGGGTAATGCATATGAAAGAGAGAGAAAGAGAAGATTAAGAATTTGCTTGATATTCACATGTGTGAAGCTGGCTTGCTGTTAGGGTGGATATACAAGCAACTGTCGATTTTTTCCAGGAGAGAGTGAAAGAGATGGCAAACTGCAACCTTCATTCCAATGATAAATGCTGACAGTACGAGTGAAGGACAAATATCTCCATTGTACTAGTATTCAAAGTTAACTAATCCATCCTTGTTCAAAATAGAAACGAATGATTGTGTAACTTTTAAAAGAACACCCAACAGCAAAGTTCGTATCCTTGATGGCAATGATTATCCCATTAGCTCCATTCACCCTTCATTCACCAAATTAAATCTCAGAAGTTAACTAATCCATCCTTGTTCAAAATAGAAACGAATGATTGTGTAACTTTTAAAAGAACACCCAACAGCAAAGTTCGTTCGTATCCTTGATGGCAATGATTATCCCATTAGCTCCATTCACCCTTCATTCACCAAATTAAATCTCAGTTTTAGGGGGGTGCATTAAAAGGCCATGAAACAAGAGAAAAGTCAAAGAGCAGATTTGATAATGGCTAACGATGAAAGCTTCAAATTTTTATTTTTTTTTAAGAAGACACACACACACTACTCTCGTAATATGAATATGAAGAGATTGAACTTATAAGTCCGAATGTTTAAGCATTGCAAACATCAGCCCTTGGGAACGAACATACAGAACGCCTATCTCACCATCTTGTGAACTAAAAATTGGCTTCGTCAAAGCTTCACATGATTTTTTTTTTTTATGAGGGATGAGACTATAACACTTGGCATTTGAAAAGGATATGAGTCTCCTTTGTATGGCGAAGAAGGGAGAAACACCTGGGGAACTAGACTGTAATCCTAGAATGAATTCAAACACGAATTGGTACTACTCCAGTATGAGAAGGGGAGTAGTACGGAGTATTAAATTGGCCAGTGATAGCAAGCATGGAATCTCAACGGTAACCTCAGATCCCCAATAAATGCAAAAACTCCGTATGCGGTATTCAAGTACTATCTAACAACACTGCTTCTTGATACTCAAAACGATGGATTTATTTGTTGAGGTTAATGGAGTATCAATTTTTCATGCTATTTGAGACGTGTGGGGGCAAAGGCATTCATCTATCCAAACCGTTGGAATGGGTAGCTGTAGTTTGGCACTGTATATTAAATTGTAACGGTCCCAAAATTCGAATATAGGAGGCCTCTTCCATCTTCCACCCCCCTAACCTCGAAGGTCCATACTTAACCCATAATCCCACATGCTTCTCATGAGGTCAAGGAGGGCTTGTGACAATGACGTGTGTCATAAGTTGAATATTTGATTCTCTTTAAGTTATTGATTGAAATTGAAATTCATTTCCTAGCATAGATGTCTTATATTAGTCTTCACTCAATAGAATAGAGATGGAAGAAACTAGAAGCGGTAGTTCGTCATTCGCCTTTGGTCTTCCTAACAAGTACTGACAACAACACATGTCACGAAAGTAAACTTAAAACCCCGTCCAAGAGAAAATAAAAAAGGTTGACCGTTCCTCGTTCACTGCTCCGTTCTCCCTCTATCTTTTAATCAGATGGTTGTAATGCAGCATCTCCTTTTTCCGATGGTGAGTCCAAAATGAGACGTCAGCCCCTTTCTCTCAAACTTGTTCCTAAAACTATTCACCTCCCCCTTCAGTCCTCCTCCTCTCTTATTAGCTACTATACGAGCGGGCCTATATCCTCCAACATGGTGGGTACAAACACACAGATAGAGGAGTCATAGATAGAAGGGTAGACAGAAGAAGAGAGGTGATGGTGTCCGGCAGTAGGAAGGTGAAGAGGAATGGTGGAATTGCAATGAGGGCTGAAAAGTTCCCAACCAGCTCCAACCACGCACCCCACACGCCGCCTCATCCTCCGAAGCCTCCGTCTCCTGGCTCCTCCGGTAAGTCATCATCCGGCCAGAAGACGACGACGGCCTTCGCCCGCTCCTTTGGGGTCTACTTCCCACGCACCTCCGCCCAAGTGCAGCCGCGTCCTCCAGACGTGTCGGAACTCCTACGCCTGGTGGAGGACCTCAGGGAGAGGGAGTACCTACTCAAGACCGAACTCCTCCAGCAAAAGCTCCTCAGGGAGTCCATCGCCATTGTCCCCCTCCTCGAGACCCAGATTGCCTCCAAGGCCGCCGAGCTCGACGCCACCGCCAAGAGGATGGAGTCCATCGAGGCCCACAACCACATCCTGCTGCACGACAACGGCCTCCTCAACGCCAAATTGGACGAGCAGAGAAGGAACAACGCCCGCATGGAAGCCCAGATCTCGCACCTGCGACAAAGGCTGCGTCATTTGGAGAAAGAGGAACGCTCATCTTCAAGGTTGCAGGGACTAATCGAGGCCTCTGCTAGGTCTACTCTTATCAAGAAACTCAACACCAGCAATAAGCAGCAACAGCCTCCTTTTGATAAAAGTTGCAGCACAAGCAGCCGTAGCAACGCCAACGCTTCTTACCCTAGTCATGATGATAACATCGGCGTCGAATCAAAAAATGAGGAGGAGCAAGACAGCGAATTGAAGGCGAGCCATACTCCTCGATCAGGCAAAGAAGAGCCACCGGAGACCTCGGAATCGCCGATCCCAACACTCCAATCTCGCGCTCCTAGGGTTCCCAAACCGCCGCCGCCGCCGTCAAAACGATATGCACCATCCATTTCCTCCGATTATACGAATTCGTCCTCGCTGTCGTGCTCCTCCGACAATCGAACATCCACTGATCGCAGACCAACGAATATTCCTCCGCCTCCGCCTCCGCCTTCCAAGTCATCCCCGCCGCCACCTCCTCCTTCCAGGACCGCTCCTCCGCCTCCTCCTCCTCCGCCCCTAACGAAATCAGGGTCTCCATTCTCTCGAATTCCTACGAAAGCAGCGGCTCCAACGCCACCGCCACCGCCACCTCCACCACTACCGGGGAGGAATGGATCGAAGATGATGATGCCGGCGGCTACCTTAAGGAGAGTGCCGGAGGTGGTGGAGTTGTATCATTCTCTCATGCGACGGGATTCCCGGCGAGAATCAGGTGCAGGTACGATGGAAGTGGCGGCGGCGGCCAACACCCGCGACCTGGTCGGAGAAATCCAAAACCGATCCACTCATTTGCTGGCGGTGAGTAAAAGGTCTTTGAATTTACAGTTTTGCCATCAGGGTTTAGGTCTTTGAATTGACTTTGAAGAGTAAAAGGGTCCCTCTGCAGGGCAGTTGTCTTCGGTCAGCTTCCGTATCCTTGCTCTTTTTGTTGGAGCATCTTCCTTCCCTTGTTCCTTCCATGATAGATAGTAGCCCTGCCCTATGTCACGGGGTTAGCCCATCCGTGACACCTAGGACACTGCTTTGATTCCCAAAAGATTTGCACAGCGAAAGAATCTCTACCCCATTTCTTTTACTATACGAAAATCACTTTGGCAGACATGTAGGGTATCAATTGTAGGCTTGTAGCACACCGGATTCCTTACGAATCAGAGATCACCGAGATTATGTTCAACCAGAAATGGATGAACTTAACGCTTAACACAATACTGGGATGCTATAGTCTCAAAAGATTATATCTCTGTCTTTCGTTGATGACAGATTAAAACGGACGTGGAAACACAGGGTGATCTCATCCGG